>JAMWYP010000289.1:0-52309 GCA_025563575.1 Acacia pycnantha
AAATTTGTAAAAAGCCCTATCTTTTACAATAAGCAGACCATGACATTAACAAAGTCTTATCTAGGTGGAGTCAGCTATATGAATATCACATCACCTGTACTATTAACAACAACTAAATTTTTGGATAGACTGTTAATCAAAAATTGTTACTCCATAAGTTCATTGAGTGTTCTCTTGGACCTTCTTCGACTCTTTTATAAATAATTTCATACTACTTGATCAACCATCCTCATTGACACATCTAATGGCATTTTTGAACATGTCTGAAGCACCTCAAATAATTTTCTACCATGATATCTTCAATAGATGTTATCATACCTCTTGTAATTACGACATTTATCAGAGTAATACATCGAAATATAGTGGACAACACAGAAATATCATAGTATATTAATATAGATTCATTATTGGTTACAACAGGATTATTCTACAAAGTCCACAATGCATAAATACAAAATACTTGTATCATAATAATACAGCCTCAAAATAACTCAAACTAAAATAATCTATAACTCTACAGTACTATCCAATGTTGTCAAAATTGAGTATAAAATGCCTCTTTGGTGTCATAGGGTTGGTAGAAAGATGTCACCCAACTATGTTATAAGGTAGGGCACAATTGGATGAGCAAAATATGCCAGTATAAGTGTACATATGGCTTTTCCAGGACGGACGGTATACCCTACATTCTTGGGAATGACACTGGGTATGTGGAAGTCCACACATACACTCAAGACAAGTGTCATTTGGCGGGTATTGGTATGCATGCTGCAACCTAAGTAAAACCCAGCGAGGATCCCAAGCAAGCACCGATAAAGAAACTTTATTAAAGTAATATTAATAAAGCAAGTCATGACGACCCATGATGACCCTTCTTTTGTGTTAGTTTAATAAGAATGTGACATGTGTCTTCTCATCATGACATACTTTTGAGTGGCCGAATAGAAATGTGACACTTGTCCAGCTTGCTCTCTAAACATATCAAGCTTGTTTAAGAAGTCAAATAGATTTGACAAGCATTTAATGCACTATGTACTTGCATTTGTGACTTGTCTTGCTATGGTAATAAGTTGACTAGTCAAAGGGACACTTAAGCATCAAAGCATTTAATGAAGATGATGAATCATTGAGATATTTAAGAATCAAACCATTTAATGAAGAGGATGAGTCATTGGGACACCTAAGCACATGCATTTAATGAAGGGGACACCTAAGCAATTCATGCATTTAATGAAAGAACACCTAAGCTTGAGCATTTATGACATGTTGATGACTCATATATTTGTCCAACAAGCCATGAAATTTCATCCTAAGCAAGGATAAGAAGGAAGAAGCATGAGTCAAGTACAATTATCATGAAATAGCTTGGTTTTCTTGGCCAACAAGGAGGGGTATTTATGTCAATTAGCAAGGAGAGTTCCTAACCAATTATAAGACATTAAAACACTCCTCTTCCCTTGTATATTTTAGCCAAACTCACACACACAAGTGATGAGCACTATTTATGCCATGTTTTCCCTGTATCCTATGACTAAATTGTGTGGCAAACATAAGCTTAATTACATTCAATCTGAGCAAAAAGGCATTAATTCATTATATGGGGAACTTAAGGATGAGGTTTATAAACATGAATAAATCACATAAGCATCCAAAACATGGGTTGAGAAAGAGATCGTGTTTTATGTGAAAGTCGCACAGCATGGCCGATACAATGCTATAGCATCGGGACAGCCTCTTTGAAGCGCAATACAATGCATTCCCTAAAACTATATCAGAGTAAGTGAAGCAATGCTATGCGACATTTGTTCTGATATTTTGTCAATGTTATTTCAGGAAACGAAGAGCAGATTGGTAAACGATTAGATTGCTGTCATATTGGGATAGGAGACGCGGAATATCAAAACTAAAGATTTGAAGAATCTCACAATATCGTAGAATCAATCTACCAAGATTCGGAAGGGAAGATACGATTGAACCTCGACAGATTAGGAAAGGCCCAGTTTGTTGGACGTACACAACAAGTAATCCCAACTATATAAGGAAGCGAAAGCCAACCCTAAAGGTGTCGAAGTACTTTTGAACAGAAGGAGACCACCCTTCGCGGCCAGATTCAATAGGAGAGTGAGAGAAGTTACACAACACGAGACATTCAGGAGAACCCAACATCCTTCCTTACGAGTGAGACAGAGATAAGAAGACGTGGAGTTGTGATGTAGCAGGGCTTCTTCCACGCCGACGAACCTCCATCAAGCTTTCTGTTTTGCTTTCATTTATTTTAGTCAATCTTTTAATCGTGGGCTATTACATTGTACTCTGTTTATTGTTTCCCTCATCAGTCATGAACTAAAATTTTTCTGGCTGAGCGAGGATGATGTCCTAAGTGTGGAATGAACTCAGTTGCTAGTTTTAATTCAATACATTCAGTTTGCTTATCAGTGATTTAATTTCTTGTCGATTAGCGAGAGCTAAGGACTAGATCAGTGGCTTCGGTTTACCAAGAGGGAGTCAAGGTTAAACCTCTGAGAAACAGTGATTGCTAGGCAGGCTGGTGCAAGGCTTGACCTATTATTGTAGGCTTCAGAGATGGGTCTACCGCTCATAACCATAACACCTTGAATTGTAGTGAACAACCTAACTAGAAAATCGCCAAAGATGTATGTGAGAAGTAAGTTAGGTTTGTACGTATCGGACGAGAGCTTCGATAGATTAGAGTGGTGGGTTAAGTGAATAGTTGTGTCAACGGTGTCTAAGTTAGGTTTGTAGGTATCGGACACGAGAGCTTTGATAGATTAGAGTGGTGGGTTAACTGAATAGTTGTGTCAACGATGTTTATGCTGTAGCAATTGCGAGAGCTATGCAGCATAGATGCTAGAACATTGTGCAAAGGGAAAATGGGGGATTGACGTGCTTAGGGAGGATTCTGAGCTCAGTCTGACTCTTACTGATATCTTTTCAACTACGACCAACTGTTTCTTTTCGTGTTTTTAGCATAGCTATAAAATCTCAACCCAAATCAGATTTATTTTCTTTTCAATTAAACTGAATTCATGATTAGGCATCATCATTCGGTATCCTAGTCTCTGTGGGACGATACTCTACTTACTCTTTATTACTTGTTCGACTGGTTCACTTGCCATCAAGGAAATCGACCAACAACAAGCCAAGAAGAGTGCACCGAAAGTTGGAAGAAGGAAGAGGAAAAGGAAAAGCTAAGAAACCAAGGTGAGTTGACATCTAACCTCAACACACCGTTATTGCCTTGAGAAAATAAACCCAAATATTTGAAGCATCCACCTTTCCATAGCCTAGCAAGTGTCCAAGGAGAAGGAGGATTCAAGGAGAAGGAGTTCTCATTGCAATTAAGAGGCAATCATGTGGATCAACGTTCGAGGACACCATACACTTTGACGTCTTCAAGTGATTAAAGGTAATCCTAAACCCCTATACGTGTTTTAACGAGTAGATCCTAAACATAACTCATGAGTACCATAAAGAGTTACGAGTCTTGTAATTATAATACTAAACCATCTAGTTATAACTCATGAGCACCGTAAAGAGTCGCGAGTTCTCATGAGTACCATAAGAGTTATGGGTTATAACTCATGAGTATCATAAAGAGTTACGAGTTAAGGAGAAAGGAGATTCTTTGTGTAAAGAGTTACAGTATAACTCATGAGTACCGTAAAGAGTTACAAGTTTCACAATGATTAACAAATTTTTTGTTTTTGAACCTCATGAGGAAGTTGCTTGAACGTCTAGCGACAGCCCAAATTTTAACTAACAAGTTCCTCCTCATAAATAGGGATAATTTAATCTACATGAGTATTGGATGAAATATGAGTATGTGAAACATATGAAGGAAGATAATGATTAGAATCCCAAAATAATGGTTGTTCATGATTCCATCCAAGGCTAACGGTATTATCATACAAATCAGTTTGAGCCCTATAAATTAATCCAAGGTTGAGACATGGAGACATTGTCCACTCAAGTGATAATTTCCAATAGTAACTACAACAAATGCACTCATATAGAGATTCATATGCATAAAACTCATAATAAGAATTTGTATAATATTTTTGTGCTCAAATCCACCACTTGGCCCATTAGTCCTCCAAGGATAATCCATAATAGTTTTAAACTTAATCCTAATTGATCACACGATTTCAACAATTAACCACACAAACTTTTGTCATTAGTCCCGATAACGGCACCAAAAACTTATTAGCCGTCTAGCTTTACAACAAAACCATCCATTCAACACACAAACTTCATGTTCTTATACAATTTTACCCAAGTTCTAACTCAACCTAGCCCTCTCAAGAATCAATTAAGTGAACAAAACATCTAAATGGTGATCAAGAACTTAGAAGCATTCGACAAAGACTAAAATACACATATAATCATAAAAAGAGAGGAGTAATCAAGTGTTAATCCATACAAGGGTTCAAATACTCCTAGAAACTAAGATTTAGCTACTCATATTCACCAACAAACCAAAATCATAGACAATAATTGGGCTCAGATCAGAAACTGAATAAAGGAAAGAAGAGAGTTAATAGAAAGCCAAGTTTTAAGCTCTAAATCTCTTTGAATCTTCAAGCACAAGGTCCCTAATCTCTACTTTGTGTCTTCCTTTCCTCTAGTTCTCTTCACAGTGGCGCATTTGGTCTTGAAATGAGTTGCCTCCATAGTCCTATCGTCCTCTCCGGAAGATCATGACATAACTGGACTGCCTCTCTCCTTGCTCGCTTCCTCACAGTTGCCCAAGAAGAAGAGCCCCCTCCTTTTTATTCTGATCATGTGTGCTTGATCTCTTACTAAAATGATAAAGAAAAATAATATAAAAATATAGATAGGATGATGATGATAGTGATAATAATAAAAATCTGATGAAACATTTATATTTTATTTTATTTTCAAAATCTTAAATTATTATTATTTATTATCACTATTATAATTTTGTCCTAAGCTTTGATATTTATAATGAAATCCCCTAAATCATGCATTGATATCTTGTCAAAATCTCTCTTAGATCCCTCTAATTTAGGATAGATGACACCCAAATATATTAAAATACATATCAAATATCTAATAGTAGGAAGTTATCAAGCGGTGTCTAAATGTGCCACGTGGGAGCATATGAGGGGTTCCACATAGCATTTGTTATTATTAAAAAATAAATTACTGATAGAAAATTCTGTCAGTAATTAGTGATGTAATTTCCAACGAAATTTTTTTTTGTCGGTAATTTTTCAATGGAAAATTATATCGGTAATTTTTGACAAAATTGAAATTTCGTCGGTAAACTGATTTGCCACTAAAAGTTTAGCAATGAAAAAGATTTCGTTGGTAATCCTTCAGTAATTTTGTTTCCATCATAATCCGTTATTAATTTCGTTGATAATAAGCTTTTATTTATTTTTTTATAGTGATTAGTAATCAAGACTTTACCTTCTTCATCCTCTATACATCTTCTTAAAATGCATTTCAATTCTTTAAATTTTATTTCATTGTTAGGATATAGACAATCCCTACAAAAAATAGGGAGTTAGTGACAAAAATTCTTTTGTCTCTAATCAATCAATCATTATCAACTTTATACACGAAATCTTATAATACGGGTTAGAAACCTGTTGAACTAAAAACAGTATGGTAATCAGTAATCACATCATTAAATTACTCCAGATAATTACATTTACACTCATTCATTTAATACCCCATTTAATAGACATTTTTGCTTTACGCTAGAAAGTTTGACCTCTTCAATAATAACTACGGTCGAAAATTATGCATTCATTTCCAAGTTATTTTTGAGGGTTTGAAGATAAGGTAATAAAGTAAATTGAATTTGAAAATAGACATTAAATCAACAATTAAATTTGATTCAGTTTGAAAATAGACATCAAATCATGAATCATAAATAATAATAACCTAATAGATATTTGGAGGATACAAAAGCTACATATATTCACATACGAGAATGACCAAAAATACCCAATAACTTCATCTTTCATGATTGTAGGGATCTCTAATCATTTTCTACTGCCTAGGAATTTCAAGAAAAAAAAATATGTTCTATAATTTTACATGTACACTCCAAAGTTCTTCACATGGGAGCATTGTTAATCAAAGAAAAAAAAAAAAGAACAATAGAGTTACCCTATTTTGTAATATAAGGTAATAAAGTAAACTGAAATTGTAAAAGAAAAATGCATAGCAATTGGGATGAACGAAATTGTAGTTATTGCGACAACAATACCCAAACAATTAAAATTATGATAATTACTAATCTATATATTAAAAATTATACCAAAATTATTAATCATAAATCATAATACCGTAATAGACATTTTTGGAAAAATACCCAAGAACTCCATTTTTCAATTTTTGTTGAATTATATTGAGTTTAATAACTTCTATTATTTTAAAAATGCATATAACTTCTATTATATTTTTATGATTTTCCCTTTGGCTTTATAAAAGTTTCTTTATTTTTTATATTAGATTTTATTCATCTCGCGCAACGCATGGTGTAAATGCTTGTTCTATAACTAAAATTAGAGATGGAATTAAGTGATGGAATTTTTTTCATCACTAAATTAGTGATGGATTAGTAACAGAATAACATTCCATCGCTAAATTTCATTGCTAATCTATCACTAATTCCATTACAAAATGATTAGTGATGAAAAGGTCTATCACTAATTTCTGTCACAAAATATTTTGTGATGGAATTAATGACAAAATGTTTCCATCACTAATATTTTGTTGCAAATTATATTGCAAACCTCTTATTATAAAATTTGGCAAAAAAAATTAGTGAAGGATTTTTCCATCAATAATTTCTCTCACTAATTCATCTCTAATTTCTACCACAAATTACTTTTCATAGAATTAGTGACGGAATTTTTCCGTCACCATATCTGCTGCTTGTTCTATCGCAAACATTTTTTTGACAAAAAATTGGGAAAAAATAATTAATGATGAACAAATTCTGTCACTAATTTCTATCACAAAATATTTTTGTGATGGAATTAGCAACAAAAGTTTACAACAGAAAAAAAAAAAATCTATCCCTGAATTCTATCAAAAAATATTTTTTGATGGATTAGTAACGAAATATTTCCATCATTAACTTCCGACGCTAGTTCCGTGAAAAACTATTTTGTGTCAAATTAGCGACGGAAAGACTCCATCACTAAATTTTGTTGTTAATTTGTCATTAATTTCCATCAAAAAATATTTTGTGATGGAAAATTCGATCGCAAATTTTGAATTTCATTATTTTAGATTATAATCCTACAATTGTTTATATAAGAAGATAATTAATAATTAATGATTGAAATATATTTTCTATTACAAAATAAATTTAAGTGTATATGGGGTTAGTCTTAACTAGGGCAACATAGAGCTGGTAAAATGGGTTGTAACCTGTAGATCCGGCCCTCCGATATTCGCATCTTGGGCTGGGTAAATGCCAGCCCACGGCCTGCCCTTGTTCGACCTACGGGTTGCGGTTAGCTAGCACGCAAGTTGGCCCTCTTAAATAACCCTTTTGATTTCTTTTAATTTTCCTAATAAACCGAAATACTCTTATTCTATTTTCCTAATAAACCGAAATAACGGTTGTCGTCATCAGATGAATGATCTGATCCAACAGGTTTCTCCGGCTCTAAAGGATACTAGCCATTGGCTCAGGGTAGCACACTGGGTCAGGATCATATTTCAGTTCGGGGTCATGAGAAATATCTGAGTTTTCAAAGTGATCCGAATCATCAAGGTCATTGGAAATGTCAGGGTTTCGTCTTTGTCCCACCGTCTCTGGAACTACGAATCTACGAGCGTTACGTCTCATATTTCAAGATAAAGGGTATACGAATTTTTGTCTTAGTCCATCACTACACATTACACCAGGGTCATATCAGTACTCATTTTCAAAACTGTGCTCAAAGTTAAAAGGCTTTTGAACATAACTCCGTTATCCGAATAGAATGGCCAGGTAAGTGTCTACCATGGGGGCCTCACCGACTTATACGGCGACTGATTGGCACACCCACGTAGACTAGCCTTGCCTTCGGCACCAAACTGTCCGTAGTAACATAGTCGGGTTCATGCCAGAATGAATGCTCTGATACCAAAAATGTAACATCCCATTTTAAAAGCGGAATTTTTTTTTTTAATCAAAGTAGAGCATTGGAGCGAAAGAGTAACTGATACATATTCAAATATATAAACCATAGTGTAACATTGTATGGATAATACAGTCATCCAATTGTTCTCAAAGGTAATTACTTAAATAAACTAAACATCTCCGTGTTGTTTCCCCCGCTCTTCGATCCTTGGTCCTCCGGACCCTGAAGCTACAGCTGAGATCCAATTTGCCACATTGGATCTCAGGTAACGGTTAACCTTATGCTCAAACAATACAGTATACAGATAACAGATATTCAAGACAGTACAACAGTAAATCATTACATAAGCATATAGCAGATGCATGATCAATATGACGACAGAACATAAGCACAGAGCAATATACAAAGCCTCATAACAACAACAACAACAACAGCCTGCACATTTCCAGTGCCACGATACCCACTCGTGTCCTCAGCGCTAGGAAAACATAACGGCATTATTATGACTATAACCCATGTAAAACTGTCTGTATATCAATCTCTGAACGTATCTATTACATATATGTACTTAAGAGCACAGGATTAGTGTTACAGTACGCGTCCGTACTTTCGTTGACGGGCGTAGGTACTTCTGACGAAAAATCATACTTTTTAACGAAAACAGCGAAACGTCCAACAGCGGCACGTCGGACAGCGTAACGACAGCAGATCAAGGTTACTGATGTCCTATAAGAATAATATCATATTTATTAGTGATTTGACATCATAACAGGCATTTTAGGTAAAAATTACCATTTTGCCCCTATTCCCCTAATCGGTAGAATTTTGCCAGCGCTTCGCTACTTTAACTCCGACTTCCCAAAATTTTGCCAGAACTTCGACCCAACCATGATTTTCGAAATTTAGGACTAAAATACCTTAATCATATGATATCTAATCATACTTGGAAGATTAAAGACTAATCTAACATTTCTATTCTAACTACCAAAACTTAAGACTAAGGACCGAAGAACTTACTCAGAGATTCGCTGTGAATTTCCCCGGACTTCTTCCTTCCTTCCTTGATGCAGATTTTCGAACTAGAGAGGAGTGGAATGGTGAGAAGAATGAAATGAAGGTGAAGGGGTATTTATAGGGAAATCCAGTGTCACTATTCATGCTTTACTAGACCGGATATCGACCGTCGGATCGCACTTGGATGAGGTGGCATGATCTTGGCCCTCCAACCCTTCTTGGCCGACCTCCCCCCCTTAGGTGGCAAAATATGATGTCATGCATGACATCAGTTGCTTGTTCTAGAAGTCGTCTTACCGATAAGTTCCCTGTTCGGTGTTCGAATCGCGTAAAATTTTAGAAACTCGGAATCACAACTTTGAAGAACTTTTCTTACTCGTTAGAAATGTCTAAGTTAACATAATTTTTGATTCCATACAGGGTTTCAATGGTCCTACTGAAGTTTCTCAAAAAACGTGCTCGGTTACGGAAGCAATTTCCGGAATCATCAACTTCGGGACAAAAATTCACTGACTCCAAATATGTCCAGATAATTCTCAATTCATCCCCAGATGTTGAGTTACAATTTATTTTCTTCAAACTCCAATTCGTGACTATCTGCCTTTTTCACAGATTACCCTATTTCGTCTTATTACCTAAGTATTCTACCGATCACGGAAATGACTTCTGAAACAGTCTAGTCCGAGATAAAAATTCACTCATTAATATTTTTCTCTGACTTTATAAATCTTGTCCATGGTTTTCTAGATAGGATTTAATTTCTATCCGTGGTCATTTATCCTATTTGCTTTTTACATAAATTATATTATTAAAATAATACAAGTTGCCAAATTAATATCATGATATTTTTCACTCATTCTTATCCATATTTTTGTCCAAAATTCATTTTTGGCCTTTTTTTGTTTTTGTAAATATTTATTTTTTAATTAATTAATTATATATTTCAATTTTCTTAAAAATTTCACAAAATTTCCTTATTGGTCCATTCTTGCATTTAGGCTTAAAATTACTTAATCTCACCAATTTTTCTTCATATTTTCCCATTAATTAGAAAATATATTTTATGCTAATTTTAGCCATAAATAACTGTTTATAGGGTTTTACATAATTATCTTTGAATTTTCCTTTGTTCATGCTTAAGTAATTAGCCAATAATTACTTAATTAATTCCTTACTAGTTGTTGATAATTTTCTTACCTAAGACAAGTTATTGTCTCACAAATTTTACACTAACATTGATATTGTACCTCCCATGTAAAATATGAAAAATAACAGGGTCATTTTGGTCATTTCAATACTTTTTAATTCTTTTCCTTTAATTTTTCCAAGGTGATAATTTATTAAATTACTAAAATTCGAGACAATATTCTCTCTTAATTTTAATAATTATTTCTTGCCTCTAGGATTTTCATAATTTTCTTAGATCTTTATATGCTCCTAAGGGCATTTTAGTCATTTTGACTTCTTATTCTTTTTCCCCAATTTTAAAGAGATTTCTCCCTCATAAAAATGATAAACATAACATAGAAATTGAGACCACAAATTTACTTATCAGAAATGGCCATTTTATTTATCCGGGTATTACATTTCTCCCCCCGTTAAACAAAATTTCGCCCCCGAAATTTATTCTATAGTAACTAAACTCCGGGCCATGAACTCCGGATACTTCTCCTTCATCTCTCTCACAGTTTTCCAAGTTGCCTCTTCTGGTGATAAACCCTTCCAGACTACCTTCACTATCGGTATGGTCTTTTTTCTAAGTCGTTTCTCTTTGTGATCGATAATCTGCTCCAGCTCGACTACAAAGGTATTATCATGTCGTACTTCAACGTCCTCGTACTCGATGACATGATCACGGTCTGGTTGGTACTTCTTCAATTGTGACAAGTGGAAAACGTCGTGGAGATTACTCAGATTGGGGGGTAGGGCTATCTGATAAGCTACTTGTCCTCGCTTGGCCAAAATTTCAAACGGTCCTACATACCGTGGACTAAGTTTCTTCCTCTGAAGCGTTCTGCCGACACCAGTTACTGGGGATAACTTAAGAAACACATGGTCGCCGGCATAGAACTTCAGAGGTCTCCTCCTTTTGTCAGCATAGCTCTTCTGTCTGCTTTGTGCTGCCAGGAGTCTTTCTTGATCAACGCGATTTGTTCGGAGGCCTGTTCTAGCATATCCGGCCCAAGTAACTGCCTCTCGGACGAATCTGTCCAGCATAACGGTGATTGACACTTCCGCCCATACAATGCCTCAAACGGGGCCATTTGTATACTTGCATGATAACTGTTGTTATATGCAAACTCTGCTAGTGAAAGATGTCGATCCCAACTTCCTTTGAAATCTAGGGCACATGCTTGCAACATATCCTCCAGCGTCTGAATTGTTCTTTCAGATTGACCGTCGGTTTGAGGGTGATAAGCCAAGCGAACCTCGGCTTGGTACCCATACCTTCGTGTATTGCACGCGAGAACGGGTTGGAACCGTGCATCCGGTCGAGAGATAATACTCTTAGGGACACCGTGTAGCCTCACAATCTCTTTGATATAAATCTCCATGTCCTTTCCGGAGAGTAGTGGATACTGATGGAAATAAGGTGTGCTGACTTAGTTAATCGGTCAACAACTACCCAGATCATATCGTGATTCCTGATCTTGGGCAAAACTACCACAAAATCCATGGTTATGTTCTCCCATTTCCATTCCGGCAATTCTAGTCTTTGCAAAAGACCAGGGGGTCGACGGTGTTCAATCTTCACTTTTTGACAGGTCAAGCATTTGGCCATGTAGTCGGCTACATCTTTCTTCAACCCGGGCCACCAAAGTTTAGACTTCATACTCTGGTACATCTTGACCATGCCTGGATGTAGAGTGTATTTACTCTTATGAGCCTCGTCCAGTATCTTCCGCCTTAGCTCATCAACTGGCAGTACGTAAATTCGCTTCTTGTACCTGACCAAACCACTAGGTGATAGGTCATGGTCTTGGGTCTCACCTCGAGAGATCTTCTCACGTATCTCTTTAGCCCACTCATCTTGCTTCTGAGCTTCGTCAACTTCATCCCTCAGATCATACTCCCCTTGACTCACAAGAAGAGTTGCAAGATAGGCATCAGCTGGTGTGTGGAGACCCATGCAGATTTGATTGGATAGATTCAGATCTCTGAAATCTTCAAGCAATTTCTGCTCCAGAATCATCATATATGCCACCTGCATCGTCTTTCTGCTAAGGGCATCAGCAACGACGTTTGCTTTACCCGGATGATACTTGATCTCCAGGTTGTAGTCCTTGATCAACTCCATCCAGCGACGCTGTCTCATGTTGAGTTCTCGTTGATCGAAAAGGTACTTCAGGCTTTTGTGGTCACAATACAGTTCTACGGTCACACCGTACAAATAGTACCTCCATATCTTCAAAGCGAACACTGCTTCCACCTTGCCTGGATCAACTGCACCCCCGCCACTTGATATCACATGGCCCAGAAATTTTACTTACGGCAGCCAAAATTCACATTTGCTAAGCTTAGCATACAGTCGCTTTTCATGGAGTATGCATAATACTTGTCGCAGATGTTCTTCGTGCTCTTCTTTGCTCTTAGAATAGACGAGAATATCGTCAATGAACACCACTACAAATTTGTCTAGGTGTTGGCGAAAGATTCTGTTCATATAGTCCATGAACATAGCAGGTGCATTAGTCAAACCGAAAGGCATCACAAGGAATTCGTAATGCCCGTACCTTGCCCTGAAAGCCGTCTTGGGAACATCACCATTTCTGACTCGCAGCTGATGGTATCCCGAACGCAAGTCAATCTTTGAAAAGACAGTGGAACCAGATAGTTGATCCAAAAGATCATCCTGGGTCGAATGAACCCCTTAGCTAGCAATTCTTCTAGTTGCTTCTTCAACTCCTGCATCTCGTTCGGTGCCATACGATACGGCGCCTTTGATATTGATCCTGTACCAGGCATCAATTCAATGGTGAACTCCACTTCTCGGATAGGAGGTAGCTTGGTGAGATCCTCCGGAAATACATCAGGAAATTTATTGGCTACAGGAATATCCTCGAGAGAAAGGTCAAACACGCCTTGGCGAGAAGAATACCATGTACGCTTGGCATCCTGCTTCATGCATCTATCAGCTTCTGTAGCAGAGAGAAAGTTCAGGCTCCCATCAACCTTGTCTCCGCTAGGTGAATCGGGAAATGATATCCGCTTCTTTGCCACTGATCGATCATTGCACCGTTTGCCGTCAGCCAGTTTAAACCGAGTATGATGTCGATGCCATGAAGTGGTAATCGGATAAGGTCTACTTTTGAAACTCGCCCATCCACATTCGCAGTACAATCAACACATGCATCAGAAGCTAAAGACTTTACACCAAGGGGTGTAGATACTACCAGATCATATGGTAACCTATAGGCATGCATCCCTAATCGATTTGCACAATCATAGGAAATAAACGAATGACTAGCACCCGAATCATACAATGCACGCAATAGATTCCCATTAAGGTAAATTGTACCTTGGACCATCTCAGGAGACTTCCTTGCCTCTGTATCATCGGCGCAAAGATCCGGCCGGCGCTCACGAGGTCTTGCCTCTGCGGCCTTCTCGGGAAATCCCGGTGATATGTCCGGGCTTTTGACATACGAAGCGATTTGCTTCCCATCACGGTTGGCTCTGGATGGTACTTCTTGCATTTGGACATGTTTGGGATCCCGGCTATGCAGGATAGTTACATTGCTTGACTTGATACGGCTTCTTGTTCCCGCCTTAGTTATTGTTCCATGGCGCCTTCCTCTTCTGTGAGGAACCTCCGCGGTTAGACCCACCGCGACCAGCATTGTTCCCCTCCTGGCTTCGGAATCTGCACAGTTCTTTCAAGTTGCGCTCGGTCAGTCTGCAAGACTCCACAGCTTGAGCCATGTTAGGGAACTGCTGAGATACCAGCCTCGCCCTAATGTCATACTTCAGTCCGTACACCAACTTGTTAGCCTTCCAGCTTTCATTCACGTTGCTTTTCAGATACGATGCGTATCATGATAGGTTGGTGAATCGAGCGAAGTAGTTATCAAATGATTCTTCATTTGCTGGATATGCAGAAATTTCTCCTCCTTAATCACCTGTATCGAGGGAGGGAAATATTGCTCGTTGAATTTTTCCAGGAACGTCTCCCAAGTAACAGGGCTCTACAGGGTTGTGGAAACACTCTTCCACCATCTGTGTGCATCGCCTTCTAGCTTGTAGATTTCCAGCTGAGCCTTCATTCCCCGGGCATTCAATGACTTGAAAAATCTTCTCCAGACTTAGAAGCCAATCCTCAGCCAATTCATTTTTCCCTCGGAAACCGGGTGGCTTGAGCTTGCAGAACTGGTTGACCCAGTTTTCTGTGGTCCTTTCTCTTCGTCCTCGCCTAGGTGGTGATTGATATCTCTCAGACCCCTCAGACTCCTCATCATGTCCTTCATTTTGGTTGTCATCATACTCTTCTTCTTCATCGTCATTCTCCTCATTTCGCCCTTCCTCGTGTTGTCGTGTTTCTAACTGTCTTTGGGCTTCCTGGTCTTGTCTGTTTTGTCTTTCTAAGAGTGCATCGATCATAGCCCTCTGCTCTTGTAGGGTTCTTCTCATTTCTTCTATTTCATCTTGATCTGGTTGGTTTGGTAATTGGTTCCGTCCAACCTGAGGCTGTCTGCCTCCTCCTCTACCTCGGCCTCTTCCTCTACCTCTAGGTGCACCGGCACCTCTTATGTTGACCATATTTTAACTTTTCCTTTATTTAAATAACAGATAGAAACGTCAGAAAGTAGCACAACAATTGGCACTAAAATATATATACTTTCATATATAAGATGTAGTGTACATGCTAACATATATTACATCATTCAGCTGGTTTATGACCAGTGGTTATATCCCTACGTATTCGTAATTCATAACTTCTCATTTACATGTTGTCTAAAACTAGCCCTTGGAGATGATTTAGAAAGGAGTAGAAATCAGTTGTACGTTCTCTGTCTAAGAGCTTATTCATCTGTTCCATCCAGAAGCAGGCTCGGGGAAAAAGGTATAGGGTTGATCTCACCCAATCGTCTCGCTGGTAGGGAAACTCATTGTGTTTTCTCCGTACATACATCGTTTTGACTTGTTCTAGATATCGGAAGTACGTTCCTTTGATAGTCTTGCTGCGTCGTTCTGCCATCAAGTACTCTGATCGTAGGGTGTTTATCAGCGTTTTGTTCGTATCTAGAACATGTCGTAGGATGTTGGGTTCATAGAAAGATTCACTCTCAGAATCATCTTGGTAGCTTAATCGTTGGAAATACTCACAGTTGTCATCATCAGATGAATGATCTGATCCAACAGGTTTCTCCGGCTCTAAAGGCATACTAGCCATTGGCTCAGGGTAGCACACTGGGTCAGGATCATATTTCAGTTCGGGGTCATGAGAAATATCTGAGTTTTCAAAGTGATCCGAATCATCAAGGTCATTGGAAATGTCAGGGTTTCGTCTTTGTCCCACCGTCTCTGGAACTACGAATCTACGAGCGTTACGTCTCATTCTTCCGGGATAAAGGGTATACGAAGTTTCGTCTCGTCCATCACTACACATTACACCGGGGTCATATCGGTACTCATTTTCAAAGCGTGCTCAAAGTTAAAAGGCTTTTGAACATAACTCGTTATCCGAACATAATGGCCGGGTAAGTGTCTACCATGGGGGCCTCACCGAGCTTATACGGCGACGATTGGCACACCCACGTAGACTAGCCTTGCCTTCGGCACCAAACGTTCGTAGTAACATAGTCGAGGTTCATGCAGAATGAATGCTCTGATACCAAAAATGTAACATCCCATTTTAAAAGCGGATTTTTTTTTCAATCAGAGTAGAGCATTGGAGCGAAAGAGTAACTGATACATATTCAAATATATAAACCATAGTGTAACATTGTATGGATCATACAGTCAACCAATTGTTCTCAAAGGTAATTACTTAAATAAACTAAACATCTCCGTGTTGTTTCCCCCGCTCTCCGATCCTTGGTCCTCCGGACCCTGAAGCTACAGCTGAGATCCAATTTACCACATTGGATCTCAGGTAACTGTTAACCTTATGCTCAAACAATACAGTATACAGACAACAGATATTCAAGACAATACAACAGTATATCATTACATAAGCATATAGCAGATGCATGATCAATATGACGACAGAACACAAGCACAGAGAAATATGCAAAGCCTCATAACAACAATAACAACAACAACATCCTGCACATATCCAGTGCCACGATACCCACTCGTGTCCTCAGCGCTAGGAAAACATAACGGTATTATTATGACTATAACCCGTGTAAAACTGTCTGTATATCAATCTCTGAACGTATCTATTAAGTATATGTACTTAAGAGCACAGGATTAGTGTTACAGTACGCGTCTGTACCTTCGTTGACGGGCGTAGGTACTTCTGACGAAAAATCATACTTTTTGACGAAAACAACGAAACGTCCAACAGCGGCACGTCGGACAGCGTAACGACAGCAGATCAAGGTTACTGATGTCCTATAAGAATAATATCATATTTATTAGTGATTTGACATCATAACAGGCATTTTAGGTAAAAATTACCATTTTGCCCCTACTCCCCTAATCGGCGGAATTTTGCCAGCGCTTCGCTACTTTAACTCCGACTTCCCAAAATTTTGCCAGAACTTCGACCCAACCACGATTTTCAAAATTTAGGACTAAAATACCCTAATCATATGATATCTAATCACACTTGGAAAATTAAAGACTAATCTAACATTTCTATTCTAACTACCGAAACTTAAGACTAAGGACCGAAGAACTTACTCAGAGCTTCGCTACGAATTTCCCCGGACTTCTTCCTTCCTTCCTTGCTGCAGAATTTCGAACTAGAGAGGAGTGGAATGGTGAGAAGAATGAAATGAAGGTGAAGGGGTATTTATAGGGAAATCCAGTGTCACTATTCATGCTTTACCACACCGGATATCGACCGTTGGATCGCACTTGGATGAGGTGGCATGATCTTGGCCCTCCAACCCTTCTTGGCCGACCTCCCCCCCCTTAGGTGGCAAAATATGATGTCATGCATGACATCAGTTGCTTGTTCTAGAAGTCGTCTTACCGATAAGTTCCCTGTTCGGTGTTCGAATCGCGTAATCGCGTAAAATTTCAGAAACTCGGAATCACAACTTTGAAGAACTTTTCTTACTCGTTAGAAATGTCTAAGTTAACCTAATTTTTGATTCCATACAGGGTTTCAACGGTCCTACTGAAATTTCTCAAAAAACGTGCTCGGTTACGGAAGCAATTTCCGGAATCATCAACTTCTGGACAAAAATTCACTGACTCCAAATATGTCCAGATAATTCTCAATTCATCCCCAGATGTTGAGTTACAATTTATTTTCTTCAAACTCCAATTCGTGACTATCTGCCTTTTTCACAGATTACCCTATTTCGTCTTATTACCTAAGTATTCTACCGATCACGGAAATGACTTCTGAAACAGTCTAGTCCGAGATAAAAATTCACTCATTAATATTTTTCTCTGACTTTATAAATCTTGTCCATGGTTTTCTAGATAGGATTTAATTTATATCCGTGGTCATTTATCCTATTTGCTTTTTACATAAATTATATTATTAAAATAATACAAGTTGCCAAATTAATATCATGATATTTTTCAATCATTCTTATCCATATTTTTGTCCAAAATTCGGCTGGCCCTTTTTTTTTGTTTTTGTAAATATTTATTTTTTAATTAATTAATTATATATTTCAATTTTCTTAAAAATTTCACAAAATTCCCTTATTGGTCCATTCTTGCATTTAGGCTTAAAATTACTTAATCTCACCAATTTTTCTTCATATTTTCCCATTAATTAGAAAATATATTTTATGCTAATTTTAGCCATAAATCACTGTTTATAGGGTTTTACATAATTATCTTTGAATTTTCTTTTGTTCATGCTTAAGTAATTAGCCAATAATTACTTAATTAATTCCTTACTAGTTGTTGATAATTTTCTTACCTAAGACAAGTTATTGTCTCACAAATTTTACACTAACATTGATATTGTACCTCCCATGTAAAATATGAAAAATAACAGGGTCATTTTGGTCATTTCAATACTTTTTAATTCTTTTCCTTTAATTTTTCCAAGGTGATAATTTATTAAATTACTAAAATTAGAGACAATATTCTCTCTTAATTTTAATAATTATTTTACTGCCTCCTAGGATTTTTCATAATTTTCTTAGATCTTTATATGCTCCTAAGGGCATTTTAGTCATTTTGACTTCTTATTCTTTTTCCCCAATTTTAAAGAGATTTCTCCCTCATAAAAATGATAAACATAACATAGCAATTAAGACCACAAATTTACTTATCAGAAATGACCATTTTATTTATCCGGGTATTACACTGCAACCTTCAGGCTAGCCTGAATTATCAACTCTAAATCATCATTAAGCTCATTATTGTTAGACACTTAGTGACATAGAAAGATGACTTCTCAGAAAACTTCACTATTACAAAAAAAAAAAAAAAAGGCTTTAAATCATGGTTATTTTTTACTATACATTAGAGTTCTAAATCATTATGTATGGTGGCATTGTATATTCTTGGAAGATATACATAAATTACAGTTCTAATAGAACACCCGTTATATATTGAGGCTTAGTAAAGTCATGATGTGCATCGTACTGACTTAGTATATAATGAGCACATGTAAACAACCATTATATATTCAATAATGCTGGCTTATTACATAAAAAATTCAAGTAGATTACCATTATATATATATAGTTGACATAGATAATTGTTGTTAAGTAAGAACCATGAAGTCTTAGAATGAATTATGATTATTATATAACAATCATGATGTATCGATGCTAGACTCCACATGAGAGTTTCTGAGCTAGTTGTACTAGATGCTAAACCATTCAGGTTCCATCCTCCACCATTAACATGGATCTTTACTTTGCAACTCATTCCTCTACTCGTGATTCTTCCTTGAGTAAGCTTTCATTTTATTTTCATTTAATATTTTTAGTTTCATTTTTTTTATATATATATATAACTTCATTAGTTGAGGCTCAAGGCCACCAAATTATCTAGGAAGAAGAAATGCAGGAAAAAAAACAAAATATAATTTCTGGTGATTTGCTTAAGTTTTAATATTTTCTAATTTTTACTATATATAAATTGATTTTCATATTTATATTATCCTTTTGCAGTTACTGGGACCCTAGAGTACTGATACGTGATCATCAATTTACAGCAAAGGCATTGGAGGATATTGTAGAATGTTTTTTGATAGATTTTCTTTTAGAATTTCTAGAGTTTTTAAGTGATTAAATTTTTTTTTAAAAAAAAAAGAGTAAATACCCTTTCTGGTCTCTGACAAAAAACACAGACCCCATTTTAGTCTTTGACAAAAAAAAGGTCATTTTTAGTCCATAAAAAAGACGAATAAGGGTCTATTGGTGGACATTTTGATCCCTCACAAATTTCCAAAAGGTCATTTTTAGTCCTATAAAAAGGACGAATAAGGGTTAGTTTTTTTGTCAGGGATCAACATGGGGTCCGTGTTTTTTGCCAGGGATCAGAAAGAGTATTTACTCTTTTTAAAAACATTATCTGATGTTTATCTATAATGTATTGAATATTTTTAATAATATATTGAGTTTTGAATTTTATAAATAATTTTTTTATTTAATATTATTATCTTGTTATTATCAATGATTATATATTGTTTTATATAATAAATGTTAACAATAAAATTAAATAATAATAATAATAATTATTATAATAATAAATAGTGAAAATGAAAAAAAAATTACCACTTGAACTTCAAAATTGTAGAATGTTTTTTGATAGATTTTCTTTTAGGATTTCTAGAGTTTTTAAGTGATTAATTTTTTTTTTTAAAAAAAAACATTGTCGGATGTTTATCTATAATGTATTGAATATTTTTAATTATATATTGAGTTTTGAATTTTATAAATAATTTTTTATTTAATATTCTTATCTTGTTATTATCAATGATTATATATTTTTTTATATGATAAATATTAACAATAAAATTAAATAATAATAATAATAATAAGGAAAAAAAATACCACTTGAATTTCAAAATCTTATTGACAACAACAATAATGACATTAGCGAGAACAATAAAGCAATGACAACTCGTTTTGTTGATAAATAACCTATTTGAGATTTTTTCTAAAAAATAACTATATATAATAAAAAAATAAAGTCAATATATTACCATTATTATAAACAACCATTACATATGGCCTTAATATATAATGATGCATATATAATGGTTTGTAAATGAGCATATATAGCACTCGCATATATTACGGTTTGGAACCCTAATCTATGGCTGATAATAACCATTATATATCAACAATTCTCTAGTAGTATAACTTGTATCTCTTCAGAGGAATTAAGCCAAGCAAACAAGAAGAGGGTGAAAAAAAAACGAATATCCCTGCCATAAAGGGTGCAAGGGGTAAGCAAACTTTGAGCTTAATGATGATGTATAACATTTGATCCCTCATTCTCTATCAAGTCTTTCTCGAGGTTTATAATAGGTACCTAAATTTATTTAAGGTTACAAATGCAACATATCTTTAGTAGTGTTTTTCTTCTTTAACCGTGTACAAGTGTGCAACCCAACTTGTTTTTTTTTTGCTAGGCACATGTTGATTTTGTGAAATCTATCTTTAACTATGTGGAAAATGAAAGATGTTTACATACAAGTAAAGAAAACTTGCACCCATTGAAGATGAAATGCCGAGCCTGCTCAAAGACTTCGGTTTTTAAGTATCTTTGGGCAATATATTTGGTAAGAGATAATTTTTCAGAGATTTTCTCAATTAATTACTATATCTTTTGCGTACAAGTAATAATTATTCTTCTACAAATTTGAGAGAGCCAAAGGCAAACAATTGGCCGGGGAAAAAATCCTCACATTCTTCTGATTCTTGCCATTCATAATGTTCTTTTTGACTGAAACAGGAAGACATTAAGCATGCATGATGGGGCAAAGGGTGTCTCCATGGCCACTTCTCTCTCTCACATGCACACACATTTTTTGTTTGACCTTCTGTGAGTTTGTTGCTTATACTGGTACAAAAAATGGCTTTTAGACCATCACTTTTAGACTGGATATAGAGGACTAGGTCTAAAAAGTATGACTGATGACAATTTCATAAATATAAATAACGTTTTAGACCAATTCCTTTAATATGATGTCTAAAATATATTATTTAGACCGGTTTCCCAAACAACCAATCTAAAAAGTTAAAAAAAATGTCGATTACTTTTAAAACTGATTGTTGATAATAGCTAGTTTAAAAGATAAGGAATAAAAAAACTAGTACTTTTATTTCTTTTAAGACCGATTTTTAAGAATAACCGTTCTAAAATGTGAACTTTTAAGACCAGCTATTGAGTATAACCGGTCTAAAAGATTAGCCCCAAATTACAATTGCTCTCTCTGAGTCTCTCTTCTTGTCGCGAAAACCATCATTCAGTAGCAAACAATCGATGCATAACCCACCACCACCATCCTCTGTTACTCTCACATTCCCCCAATCATTTGCCTCTCCTGCCACCTCTCTAAACCTCTTTTCAATTCCTGTCACGAAAATGAAGGATCGAAGGTAATCTAGTCCTTTTCAAGGTATGCCAGCTATTAGTGTGAATGAGAGCGAGCCTGACACATATCAAAGTGAACTTATTAACCTAACTTTATAGAGTGGTAGAACAGGCACACGATTGAGAGAGATGTCCCTAAGTCAGAGTGTTACGAAAAAGATCACGATTCAGTTTGATAGATATTGGAAACCAGTAAGACCTAATGCAAGCTGATATAGGAGTTTTGTTGGCCTCCTAGCACACAACAAGCCTAGCATCTTAATAGATGAGTGGAAAAATGTTGATGATAGTGTAAAGAAACATATTTGGGAGACTATCCATCTCACATAAGATGTTCCTAAAACTGACAACTTGAGAAAGAAGACAATGTCGTATTGTGCTGAATGTTGGAGAAAGTTTAAGACAGACCTATCTAACAAATATGTGCAGATCAAGGTTAAAGATGGTGAGCGTTATCCTAATCCTTGCAGCAAGTATACATCTATTGATGAAGAGACTTGACAACAATTTTGTCAGATTTGGACTACTCCAGAAGCTTTGGTGAGTTCATATTTAGTTTTTTTGCCCTTTTTTCTTTGGTAATAACCTATGCAAATATATAATATGTTCTTATGTTCATATATATTAACTGATATTTATTGTGTTGTTACAATGTGTTGATGGTAAAGTGAATTTTTCTGGGTTTGGGTGGGGTTTGCTCTAAGCATTGTTATAGTGTGTTAATGGTAAAGTGAATATTTTTTGGAGGCATAGAGATGGATTTTTTGCTCTTCTTGGAGGAACACGAGAGATAATGAATTTTTAGCTTTTCGTGCTAGCAATTTCTTGCTGGCAACTAAGATAATGAAACGGAGATGAAGAAGAATTTGGAAATTGCCATAGCAAAAAAATCATCCCTTTGCCTCCAAAAACATTGTCGATATTCATTACTTGTATTTTCTGGTTGCTTCTTTGTTGGTTTTATATATATGTCTTTCAGTTTATATATTATCTGGCTTGAACACACACACACACATATATAAAGTTTTGACTATGTACTATTAAATTTTAGCTATCCACATGATTTCAGAATTAGTGTTCTTTTAAGTCTTGCCGGACCTCCTGTAACTTCACTTAAGTCTATTGCTACACACATATTTTTGTGCTAAAGTGTGTCCATCACTGGAATGTTGATACAAAACTTCAATAGGAACTTGTTGCAGTCAGTGTGGTTGCTGGAGTTGAATATTATTCTTGAAATTTGTGAAATTGATTGAGTTCAATATGACCTATTGGAACTCAGGGATTGTTTGTTGCAAATTTCTTTGAAGCTGTTTTTTGTTGCTTTGTAATTGACATTGATTTCTTTTTTCCTCCTTTCCATTGATAAAAGTGTTATAGATTTAATTCCTCATCTTTTGTTGAAAGATTAGGTCAGCTTATTCCTCATGAATTTCGTGTTAAATTAACTGGCATATTGTATTGCTCACTTGTAATACTATTATTGCAAGTGCACTTCAAATCCGCATAATTTTTCTTTGGTGTGTGAGGGATCTTTCATTTATTGCCCCTTGTTGATTTTATATCATACTCTTGGAAGATTGTTGAACGTCTCTAGAAAATAGAAAGGCACAATGATAATAATGCAAACCATACTGACACACAAGTAGAGTATTTGGTTGGAATTCATAATTAATATTTGTTTTGAATTCTTATTCATAGTAAGAAAGGGAAAAAACACAAGAGAGTGGTAGAAAGAATGATTGGCCACATACAATGTTTTGTGGCGGTTATAAAAAGGCGAAAAGAGTTGATGGCGGCCAAACAAAAGAGATTGGAAGAAGAAGCTCAATCCAATCCTTTTGTTGTTCCTTCTCCACCATCTCCAACACGTAGTAAGGAAAAATGGTTGTATGCTTGCCGAAAGAGGAGCAGGTCTTATACGAGTGAAAAAATTTGTATAGTTGTTGAAAAAAATTGTAAGTATCGTTATTTTTATTTTAGTTACTAAAGAAGTTTCATTACTAAGCTTCGCATTATCTGTATATTACAAGAGGATTTTTTTTTTTTAAAAAAAAAAAAAGCAGAGGGATCATTTGTGTCGGACGGGAGAAATGATATTCTGACCATTGCTACGGGAAAAAACGATCATTGGGCTGTGTCAGGGGAATTAGGTGAGGGGTAGGCATAAGGGATTACTTTGGATCATCCAAACACCATTCCTCAAGTGTGGTTATCAGGGAGGAGATGGAACATTTGTTTGTCACTATGAGGGTTGAAGCAACGACGCAAGCAAGGGAAGAGACAAAAGCTTCAATGAATACAATAATAGAAGCCCATATGAGCAAGATAAAGGAGAAAATGATGATGATTGTGAACTCACATCGAGAGATCAGTGTTCCTATTGCATATTCACCTGCACCTATGTAGAGCACTAAAAAGAGTTGTTGCATTACTGGACAGTCATTAGATGGTCCTGGACTTGTTGAACCTTGTAATCTTTTTGTGGAGGATCCTCAGAGACAATTCGTTGCACGTAGGAGCGTCCACAACTTGGCATCAATTGTACACCACCAACAAATGCAAGATGATCAAGTCGAAGTGTCAGTTGAAGAGGTGATCATTGCTAATGCACCTATCCTTATCCCAACTAGTGATCTGAACATTGTTAGTGATGTCAAGGAAAGCTTCATCTTAAAGCCAAAGATCCTTGTTTATAATCGAGATGAGGAAATCCTAATCAAAACCCCAACTGTAGCTCCATCGCCTGAGCAAGTTTTGAAACCTAAGTTTAATGCTATGAAAGGAATAATCCTTATAGCATAAGATACACCTTTTGAATGTAGATCGTGGCCTATGGATGAAGTTGTAGGCAACTCAACGATACCGAGTTTCAGCGATACCTAAGTGCACATGGTTACCAAGTGACTATTAAGGCACGTACTTATGCCTCAGGTCGTGACCTTGAATCCTTGGGGAGGCACTCTTAGTTGTTGCCAAGGGACAAATCCTTTAGAGGAGAGGACAATACCTACCCGAGTGGCGCTGCATCAGTCGTGGTTGTTGCCAGGCTTGCACCACCTATTGTGGTTGTTGCCAACTAGGGGGTGGCTGTTACATGATCTTCAATACATTTTGACTAGACTTTGTTTCTTCTTCAATACTATATGTAGTAAAATTTTTGAGATTGAAAAATTGGATGAATTGAAAAGTAAAAGATATTTTATCTTGTGCCAGCTTAAAAAGCTTTTTCTTCCTACATTTTTTCCATCATGGTACATCTAATTGTTAGTCTTGTGAGAGAGATAAAGTTGTATGCCCAATCCATTTACGATGGATGTACCCAATTCAAAGAACTATGAAATTCCTAAAAGGGTATGTGAAGAACGCAAACCGGCCTACAACATCTATTGTCCAGTAATATGTTTTTGAATAAGCTATGGAATTTTGTTAAAATTATTTGGTGAAAGTAAGACATATTAGCCTTCCTAAACGTCATCATGAAAAAGGGGGTAGACGCGGGGCTTCAGTAAAGAGTGTGGATTCTAATGAATTGCTACATGTCCACTTATACATTTTGAATAATGTTGATGAAGTTCAAGATAACATAAATGCATATAAAGAAGATGTAATGAAAGAAAATATTCGAATAACTAAACAAAGGTTAATTAGGAAGCATAACAAAACTTTTGCAAATTTGTTCAACGTTTTCGGATAAACGTCTTCGGTTACGGAAATTGCTTCGGGTAACAACATCTTCGGGACAAAAATCCACTGATTCATAATATGCCCAGATGTTTACCACCTCATCCCTGGATTACGGAAATAACTTCGGAGGTAACCTACTCCGAGCTAAAAATTCACTTGTCTATAATATGCCCTGACTTTAGAAACCTTATTCATGGTTTTCTAGTTAGGATTTAATTTCTATCGGTGGTCATTTATCCTATATGTTTTTTTCTACTTTTTCCAATAACTTCTTCACTAAGTTTCTATTTAAATATCCATTCAATTTTCCTTTATTTTTCCCTTGAATTTCGGCTAACATCTCATTTGTTTTAATTAATTAATATTATATATTTCAATTATCTTATATTTAATTTACCAAAATTCTCTCATTGGTCCATATTAATTAACATGGATTTAGGCTTTAAAAATTACTAGAATAATTGCAAACCTTTGATCTTGCTTTATTAGATCACATCTTAACCTTTGACCATTAATTAATTTTTTTCTAATTTGATTTACAAGTTTAATTAGTGCCCTAATCACATGATTAACAACTTTCTAGGATTAGGGATTTTCATGTACTTAATCTCACTAATTTTTCTTAATCTTTTTCAATTAATTAGCAAGTGTATTTTATACTAATTTTAGCCATTAACATTTAATTAAAGGGTTTTTCACAATTTAACTTGGATATTCCCTTAATTAAGCTTAGATAATTAGCCATTAATTATCTATTTAATCCTTTACCAATTGTTGATAATTTTCTTATTTAGGATTAACCATTATCTCACAACTATTGGACTGACATTGGTAATTTATGCACCATGCATAATACTAAAAATCCTGGGGTCATTTTGGTCCTCAAAATACTTTTTGATTTTTTCCCCTTTAATCTTCCCAAGGTTATAATTTAATAAATTACGAAAATTAAAGACAATATACTCTCTAATTTTTAATAATTATTTTACTGCCTCCTAAGATTTATCATAATATTCTTAGGCTATTTTATGCCCCATAATTGCATTTTTAGGCCTTTTGGCACTTTATCTCTTTTAATTTTAATAGAAATTACCTTAGAAAATAAGATAAATTCCATACAAGTTTTGAGACCTCATATTCACATATTCCCAATAGGTATTATTTACTATTTACTAGTTTATGATACTTATCATAATTAGGATTTTTAGGGTATTACATTTCTCCCCCCGTTAAATTAAATTTTGTCCTCGAAATTTGTGTGTATATCCTTGGGAAAATAACTTAGACCTCTTCTCTTACCCTTGTCTATGCATACATACTCAGCATGTACCCTAACATTCAGACATTAGTCTTATCCAACTTGTACCTAGTACCGGACTTCACCTGTCCATTCTTTCAGCGCTTGGTTACGCAGGCCTTACTATTTGCCTCATTCAGCCTCTCTGCTTTTCACATACTGGCCTTTCGGCGCACTCTATTACCATCCCACTGGAGATTCCAGCTTTACTGCCTAGGAAATCATCGTCAGGCCTTAGGTAGTTCATCTATTACCAACACTATAGCTGACAACTATTTCTTGGCTTAACCATGTTCTAGAAAAATTTCACACAATGAAAACTTCTCGTGTCTTAGTGCATTTCGCAATCCGCACTTTACCAAAAAGTAATAGTGCTATCCAACTTTCAACCTTAATCACTGCTAACACAAATTCATGAAAACGTACTTACTACCGGCTTAAAAACTTTTACTACCGGTACATACCTTTGAGGGTATAATTTACTTTTCAAATTGTTTCAACAAGTGAAAGTTCACGCCACCACTTCAACCATTTGGTACAGCGAGCGCTCTATCCCAATCCCCATATTCGGTCTCCTGCAAATGCAGTACCGTTAAATGATGTGGGAGAATTTCCGTCCCTCCTATAAGAGACCAAGCGTCCACGCTGGCACATAACCCTATCTATCAGAACTTAGTCCAGACATAGTCAGGTTTTTTTTAATAAAACATACGCTCTTGGTGAAATGTTATGGATTGGGTGCGTTTCACTGCTGGTGCGGTTTTCATTTCCTCCAATCAAATCTCTGAAAACTCTTTGTTCAAAAAGAACCTTTATCAAAGGCCAGCGATTTCAAACATTTCAAAACATCTGGCAAGACCCAGCAAATTGTGTACATCTACAAGAGCTTCTGTTCTTCCAGTTTTGTACTGCCTTTTCCATAACATAGTTGAAAACTCAGTTTCAAACTCTGGGTTCTAACAAACCCTCTTTCTTAAGACAACATCATTTCCAAATCTAACCATCACTATGGTCTTAATTTCTGTTGAAACAAACATTCGATTTGAAAACTCTGTTTCAAAATTCACAAGTTCGAAAATCAATTTCAAAGATTTCTAATACAGCAAGTGTATTGGCAAGTTTAAAATTTCCATCTTTAAAAGTTTTCAGGAATCAAACAACAAATCTTTAGAAGGTCATTTACTAACTAATTGCATTCGGACCTCTGTCCTTGGCTACTCAACATTCGGCTATCCCGGATATCGTCTACTATGCTCGGGTTTCATAGTCTCTGTACTAACTAAACTCTGGATCTTTACTTTATCAGAATATTTCTAAGACGTTCGTTCGGAAATTTGCTCCGGCCTGACTACAAGGATCTTGTCATGTCGTACTTTTGATATATAGTGTTTCCGTGGTGCCCATACACCGCGTCAACACCAGATATCATCAATGTCTCCATGGCGCCCATACACCATAGCAACACAAGATACCTTAAATGCTCCCATGGCGCCCATACACCATGTCAACACAAGATACCTCCTACTTCATGACACGATCGGGGTCGGTTTGTAACAAATCCTTTCTATAGGGAACCTATTAGATACGGAATTCGTTATAATGTACTTCCCTTGAGAACCAACATGCTGGTAGCTCTACTGTATGGTTCGTCATCACGGCGGCTGCACTAAACGGTTTGTTGTCATGGTGACACTACCCCACGGTACTTTACACGGTGCTTCACTCAATCCCTCCGACTGGTCAGCTCCTCCGGTCAGAACCCTCCGTAGGTAGACCTCCCTTGATCAAAACTCCCCGTAGGTAGCCATCTTCGATCAAAACTTTCCATAAATAGTACTGTCTTCAACCGATCGTCTCTGTATTATTATAACGAGAACTCGAATCTTACCAGGTTCCTACCCCTTAGTGATTTCGTACTTTGTTCTACTTCTGCCATCTTATCTGGGGTAACCTACTCACAAATTTTCACTATCAGTCACTACCGTCAAGGATTCAGTCAAAAGACTCTTGTCCCCGGAGCCACGCCCCGTTGCACGTATGGTGTTCGGCCTCTACAAGGCAGGGATTATCTCCTCAGGGTAACCTAATAACTTTCTGTTCCTACATGGAACTTTTCTATAGGGAGACCTAGACAATAGGTTTACTTTCTACAGGAAAACCTAAGTAGTACCGAATTCCCTGTACCGCTTCCCTTTGAAACACTAGGCGAGTATTTCATTCAGACTCCTGTATCAGAAGTCCTAGACTTTAGCAACAGCAGACATATTCTGTGCTATCTCTCCATTCTTTGGGTCCAAACTTACCCGACCTAACCCTTTTCCTTCAGGGTATACATCCTTTCTGTATCACAATACCAGTATTATATCAGTACTCTTAACCTAGTTGTCCATACAATGCTCCGAGACTAGCGATGAAGCTAGCTCTGATACCAAAGTGTAACACCCCAAATTCCATACTACAAATTGTGTCAGATGACACTTGGTTTTAGAAAAATTCAATAGAATTTGAGGTGCTACATCAGAGTACTGCGAAAACGAAGAGCAATGCACTAAAAAATGAACAATATATGAGTAACTGATATAAAAATACCCTGACATATGACAATGCCGAGCGTATGCTGGTATATTAAAAATTTCCCGAAGGAATAATCATGTGATACAACATACAGAGCTTTGTACAATTACATTTCACAAAAAGTAACTATACAACCTAGACCAAGCCTTGACTAGACTTGGGGCAATGAACCTAACTCCATTAACCGAACAGAATGGCTAGGTAAGTGTCTATCATGGGGGCCTCACCGAGTTCACGACGACTGATTGGCTGACCCACATAGACTAGCCTCGCCTTCGGCACCAAACTATTCGAAATAACTTCATTAGACCTATGCCTGACAATAGGCTCTGATGATCTTCTCCGGCTCTTGCCTCGACCGGTGCATTACTACGACTCTGCCCCTCGGTTCATATCTATGGCTCTATCTACCAGTGCCTTCTCTGGTCCTGGTCCTTACCTGTACTATCATTTAAGTCGAGGTCCATGCACATTGGACCTCGTAACTGATTAACCTCATGCTTATATTATCAACATATGCATAACAGAAATCTCTAACATTACAGCAATGATCAAGCCAGTACGTCGTATGATCATTTGATAACAACTACACTATCATGCAAAGTTATCCACAGTACGCACATATCCAGTGCCACGATGTACGGTCGTGTCCTCAGCGCTAGGAAAACATAATGGCATTATCATGACTATAACCCGTGTAAAGCTGTATTTAGTTATCTAGATACGGTTCCCTAGTCACAGTGGATGTCCAGGACAGAGTCCTGTTCATGGTATCCACAACATATACAAGCATAACATAAGCATTAGCATTAGTGTTACAGTACGCGAATGTACCTTCCACCGTGTAATGGCCAATTGTCCGGCCTTTTTGAACCCGACTCCGGACCTCCCGAATATCCTAACAGGGTAACATCGTATCCATTAACTCATGAATAGTACTCTAACAGAGGTTCTAGTCATAAATTACTATTTTACCCCTGACTTTGCTAATCGGCGAAATTTCGCCAGAGCTTCGCTACTTTGACTCTAATCTTCCAAAATTTCAACATAACTCATACTCCAACATATTTTTCGAAATATATATCATATTTAACCTTAAAACATGATATCTAAACTAACTTGGAAGATTAAAGACTAAACTAGCATTTCTACTATAACTACCGAAAGAACTACTGAAGCTTAAGACTAAGGACCGAAGAACTTACCCAGAGCTTCGCTACAAATTTCTCCGGCTCCTCCTTCTCTCTAAAATCTCTCTCTATTTCGAAATTCTTGAGAGGAAATGGTGTGAAAAACTCAAATGGATGGAGGCCTATTTATAGGGAAAAATGTGCACTATTCATGACTTTATCATATCGAACCACAACCGTCGGATCTTGCTTCAATTGAAAGGTTTCTTCTTGGCCTTTGGATTGCCCTTGCCGACCTCCTCCCTCTCTCTTTCCTCCATATGACACTTGCTTATGTCATCAATTCCTGCTTTATGGTTTTACCCGGTAAAATTCCCCCGATCGGTGTTCAATCGCGTAATCTTAACGAATCTAAAAAATCCGGCAACATAGCCCTGAAGGTCTATTCTTCCTCTTTAGAAATGTCTGGGTTAACTAAATTTTTGATCCCATTCAGGACATTCCGTTGCCTGTCGAACGTTTTTGGATAAACGTCTTCGGTTACGGAAATCGCTTCGGGTAACAACATCTTCGGGACAAAAATCCACTGATTCATAATATGCCTAGATGTTTACCACCTCATCCCTGGATTTCAAGTTATGGCTTAGTTTCTATAGATTTTCATTTATCTAATTTGCTTTTTGAATATCAGATAGCTTCTTAGCCAGTCTAGTATAACCCTTTTCGGTTACGGAAATAACTTCGGAGGTAACCTACTCCGAGCTAAAAATTCACTTGTCTACAATATGCCCTGATTTTAGAAACTTTATTCATGGTTTTCTAGTTAGGATTTAATTTCTATCGGTGGTCATTTATCCTATATATTTTTTTCTACTTTTTCCAATAACTTCTTCACTAAGTTTCTATTTAAATTTCCATTCAATTTTCCTTTATTTTTCCCTTGAATTTCGGCTAACATCTCATTTTTTTTAATTAATAATTAATATTATATATTTCAATTATCTTATATTTAATTTACCAAAATTCTCTCATTGGTCCATATTAATTAACATGGATTTAGGCTTTAAAAATTACTAGAATAATTGCAAACCTTTGATCTTGCTTTATTAGATCACATCTTAACCTTTGACCATTAATTAATTTTTTTCTAATTTGACTTACAAGTTTAATTAGTGCCCTAATCACATGATTAGCAACTTTCTAGGATTAGGGATTTTCATGTACTTAATCTCACTAATTTTTCTTAATCTTTTTCAATTAATTAGCAAGTGTATTTTATGCTAATTTTAGCCATTAACATTTAATTAAAGGGTTTTTCACAATTTAACTTGGATATTCCCTTAATTAAGCTTAGATAATTAGCCATTAATTATCTATTTAATCCTTTACCAATTGTTGATAATTTTCTTATTTAAGATTAACCATTATCTCACAACTATTGGACTGACATTGGTAATTTATGCACCATGCATAATATTAAAAATCATGGGGTTATTTTGGTCCTCAAAATACTTTTTGATTTTTTCCCCTTTAATCTTCCCAAGGTTATAATTTAATAAATTACCAAAATTAGAGACAATATACTCTCTAATTTTTAATAATTATTTTACTGCCTCCTAAGATTTATCATAATATTCTTAGGCTATATTATGCCCCATAATTGCATTTTTAGGCCTTTTGGCACTTTATCTCTTTTAATTTTAATAGAAATTACCTTAGAAAATAAGATAAATTCCATACAAGTTTTGAGACCTCATATTCACCTATTTCCAATAGGTATTATTTACTTATTTATGATACTTATCATAATTAGGATTTTTAGGGTATTTAAAATTTCCAACAAGAGATTCATTCAATTTCGTTGCTCCGCAGTCAAGAGGCGACATAAAGCAGCAGATTAATGCATCAAATCAGCTATTCACACACGACAAAAAATAGAATCTTTTGACCCGAACGTAACAAGTTTCATACCATGCTGAAACACGATTAGAAATAGGCAATGAAAAAATATTAGTTTCCCTTATTAACTTTATTTCAATATTTGTTTTGAAAACTGACATTCAAAATTATAGCGGAGTACAATGCTGAAACATGATAAGAAATAGGTAATGAAAAAAATTATAGGGGTTGTTTGATTTTGTTTTTAAAAACATTTTTTTATTATTACAAAGGATAAATTATACAAAACCCCTCTAGACTTTAGATCAGTTGCATATAACCACCCTGATATTTTAAAGTTTAAATTTAACCATCTAACTTTTTATTTTTTATTTTATATTATAAGCAGTTAACTGACTATTATCTTTTTAATAGAATTTGACACGTCAGATTAATAGGTTACATGTGGTATCCCATGTAAATTGTTAATTTTACAAAACCCCCTGAACTTTGATTAGTTATAGATGATCGACCTGAATCAATTACAAATAACCCCCGTAAACTTTGATTGGGTACAAATAACGCCCTGACATTTCAAAATTTAAATTTAACTCCCTTAATATTTTGATTTATAATATTAAACTACTTGTGATTACTTGTTTCATCTTAATAATTTTATTAATATTTTTACTATCATTTGTCAATTTAAATAGCTCTTTTTATGGAAAAAGTAGAAGAAGAATAAGTAAAAGAAATATAAAAAGAAAACACTGAACCGGCCTCTTATTCAAGAAAAACTCTGCAACATTTTATATTATATTTTTTAAATATTATTCTTCTAATTTATACCATAAAAAAAGCTATTTCAATTGACAACTGATAGTAAAAATATTAATGAAATTATTAAGATGAGAAAGGAATGTTAGGGAGGTTATATGTAACTGACCCAAAATTTAGGGGGGTTTTATATAATTTAACCTTTAAAAAAACACAAAAAAAAAAAAAAACCTTGTTTATAAAACTGTTTTCAATTAAGTTATTTTTTTTACAAAAAAAAAAAGTTGTTTTAAAAAGCTAAAATAACAAAAAGAGTTTTTAGTTGTTTTCTTACTTTTTTTTATTGGGAAGTCGTCACCTATCCATTATTAACACCACATATCAGTGACTATCATCACACATCACTTCAAAAATAGATTTTTTGAAACAACTATCGAAACAAATTTAGATATTTTTTATTTTTATTTTCAAAATTTTAGAAAACTGTTTTGAGGAAAAAAAAACAAAAACAAAGAATAGAATCATACAAAGCATTAATTACTGTCATAGCTTAAACTAGTGACATTGACAAAACCTTTATTACAGGTGACATAAAGCAACAAAATTAATCCATCAAATTCTGCTAAACACACACACACACACAAATCTTTAGATCTGAAACCAACAAGTTTAGTACGAAGCTAAAACATGATTGGAAATAGGTAATGAAATATTATAATTGCTGTCATCAACTTTATTTCACTATTTTTTTCAAAAATGAGATTCAAAATTATAGTGGAGTACAATGATTGTATGAATGATAGCATGACTAGAAGGGTATCTTGGAAAACAATTTATTAATTACTTCGAGAAAATCTTAATACTAATATTCTTCTAATTAAACTAAAACACTTGAATCAAGTAACTAAGCAAAAAGGAATATTTTTTATTATACATAGGCATACACAATTTTTTTTTTTTGATACAACAAAATTTTAGGAAAGAGGTTGGGCTTACCCACGATCTAAGATCTAAGGGTAGGGCGAAGTCTCCCTTCTTCCTAAGTGATACCAATGTTGGACAGGACGAGCCGTCTATTACCCTCAGGTGTTTACCTAGGCACCCAGGAGTTAGGATGATAGGCATACACAGATAGATACACTCACACGCACCATATCACAATAATGCTCTTTCTATATTTTTTTATTTATGGTATTTTAGTTTACTGTCATAATATTTTGATAGGATGCAATAATAATTTATTCCAGCTAAAAAGTTGGCTACCCCATATATATATGTGGCAATTTTTGTATCCTCTATTAAACCAGGAAGCGATTGGTGCTCATTAAGAGTGATGAGCATGGAAATATCTGAATTGTTCAAACCTAATTTAAAATGTCTAGATTTAACCTTTTATAATTTTATTTATTTAACAAATTATTTTAATGTGTAACAAAACTAAAATAAAGATAATGTCTCAATTGCTTTCGGTTCTTAAAAGTGATTATTATTATTATTTTTTAAATTATAAGTTAAAAAATTTATATTTCGACCACAAATGAGTACGATGTGCTCCAAATTTGTTCCTATTCACTAAAAAAGTCATGCGCGACACATTAGAGAGACAATAGGATGTTTTACTGAAGGAATTACGATGATTTTGTTTTTTGTTTGTTTTTTTGGTCAAAGGAATTATGATGATTTTGAAGAACGTGCGTTCATACTATAGAGTCAAAAGACGGATGCGTATATGACCGAAACTAATTCAATATTCAATTCATCACACGATATATCAAAACGGCATTTATGCAACAAATCACATGGGCGGCTGCCTATGAGTTAGATCAACGCATTCGTCCTCATTTTTTTCTTTTTCTGTTTTTTTCTCTTTCTCTTTGTTTTCTTCAATTTATTCCTTCATTTCACTATAAAACTCATAATAAGAGACTTGATTATAACACAAATTAAGTAAAACAGAATATTTCTTTTGATTTAAAATAATTCAAGTTTAGTGCATAAATCATATTTCATAGATCTCTTCAACGTAGCTATAAATGAAAATCTATGGATATATTACAGAAAAAAAAATACAAAGTGATAGATAATGCATAAGGGGAGCAAATTAATAAACCAATGAAAATAATTGGTCAAGTGTCAAACTTTGGATATTTATTTATATTAAACCAATGAAATGATATATAATTGCGAAACCAAATTGAAATCATATGCATCAAACGCAAAACTACGTTAAACTATCATAAAGTTGCAAACTAAGGGCCAGTTTGTTTAGGATTATTAAAATAAATTGATTTTGATTTTGTTTAATATGAGAATAGTTGTTGGGAGAACCTTAAACTAATGATAAAGATTTATTGAAAGGAAAATTATTTTCAACTTACTTTGATAATATATTCCAAATAGATTGTAATAGACTATTAAATTATGTTAAAAAAAATACTCTCTTTTTCAACACACCCCTATGTTTAGCTTAAGGCTCTCACATGCTCCTAACAACTTCCTCATGTTTAATTAAACTAAAATTACATTTTTCTTAGGGTGTGTTTGGATTAGCGATAGGAATGATAGAGTTGTATAAAAGTGGTTAACAATATGATTGAGAAGAATAGATCAATCAGACATATAAATCTCGAGCTTTGATACTGTTCATAGAGCCGTTTGTTTCTTGAGTGATATGTTCAAATCACTCGAGTGATAGATTGGTGTACTTGAGTGATATGCTCAAAATCACTCGAGCGATGTGATGATCACTCGAGTCATGCCATTCACTTGCGAGTCACTTGCAAGTGAGATAAAAGTGATGTGATGTGATCTGATAAGATCACTCAAGTGATCTATGATCACTTGCAATCTTCTGCGATTGATCCAAAAATACACTTGAGTCACCTTGTAGTTTCTAAACCTTTTTTAAACAATGGGAGATCACTCGAGTGATAGTCCATTTTTTTTTTCAAATCTTTACTACTAGTGACTATAAACTCAAAGATCACTTGATTGGTTAAGTGTCAAAGAAATAACTCGAGTGATAAGGAATCACTCGAGTGGTCCTAAGTCACACTCAAGTGGAAGTTCCTTAGACTTAGAATTAGTGTCTTGATTATTTTAATATCTATCATAAACATCCTGATTAATATTATGATCTCTTATCCTACTTCTAAATGTTACCAATCACATTTATGTATAAGTTTCAGGTGATTAATCTCTGGATTAATTTCAAAATCAAGAAAATCAAAATTCCATTAGAACATTAATGCATAGTAAAGAATGCCAATGGAAACATTCAATTTCATCAACGGCTACAATTACTCTCTAGTGAATTGATTTGAATGCTCACCCAATCATTGATTACATGGATTATATCCATATCATTAATTTATTCCATGAATCAAAATTTAAGATCATCTTTTTAATTCAATATTTATTCATTATTTCTCCTATCTAATCTTTATTGGATATATATGTTGGAAATTATGCCTTAGGGGGAAAGTCATTGTACATTAAACGTTTATGTTATTTAAAGTATTTCTCCATTTATTTATCATATCATTTGCATGTTTATAGTGATAACTATATTCTTGGATGTATCTTATAGATTATCCTAAATGTCCTTGGTCAGTCATCTACATGGGAGCAAAGATGAAATAAGACCAGTGTGACTTTGATGAGTATGGAGATACGAATCAAAATCATAGGCACTTGTAAGAGTACAATGTGCTGGGCCGACCCACTATGAGAAAGCTGCATGGATTTAGTCATAACCTTATCTCATGTATAACTGGGTCACAACGCCCTTTGACCTGAGATCATCATGGATTCCTACATGAGAGTCGTTGTCTTTGACCTAGTCAAAAGTCACATTTGACCGTGTGATGATAAAGGCTTTGATCGGGATCAGTGATTTTCATGTAGAGGAATGTGAATGGTCAAGATGGAATTTGTCCCTCACATTTGTAGAGAGATAATACTGGGCCCCTCGATGAGTGAGTCTGAGAAATGTATGGCCATACTACGATGGAAAGAATTTTCCATTTCAATTATTAGACTACTCAAGAATCGAGAAAGTAATGGTCAAGAACAGGAGGTTGACATTATCCATGCTTCATCCTTGGCTAAATTATCGCGTGACAAAAGAGACGTGACATGGTTGTATGATAGGTTGTATCGTATCAACGATCCCCATATGAATTGGGTAGTCACAATGTCTTGCTAGAGGCCGCTTGCGACTTGTGGGCTGGTACAGTATTGTCCCGCTGCCAATCTCACGTCGGCCTACAGGGTCGCATTCAAGAATAGCCAACACAAGTAATAGTGTCCAGATTCATTACAACATTTAATCTAGGATGGATATGTGTGTGTGTGTGTGTGTGTGTGTGTGTGTGTGTGTGTGTGTGTGTGTGTTAAATTCGAAAATAATGATATTATTATATGGGTTAAAGTCCTAATTTATAGTTTTATAAGAGAGCGCCAGAATATATAAGTATTTTGGGTATCATGTTTGCCCTAAGTTTACAAAATGGAGCGGATTTGCCCATCGATTGATCTTGACCGTTGGATTGGTATCATTTTGCCCTGAAGTTTACAAAAATTTGCTCCTAAACAAAACTTCCGGACAAATTTGCTCCAAAAAAAAACTTCCGGGGCATATTTGCTCCATTTTGTAAACTTCCGGGGCAAAAATGATACCCAAAATACTTCCGGGTGCTGGGCGCTCCCTTAGCATAACTTCCATGGCAAATTAGGTATTTAACCCATTATTATATAGTATTTAATTTATTTGATAAATTAAATAACTAAAATATATAGAGATATCATATATCTGATTTAATTTGAATTGAGATGTAGCATCTCAGATTTAATTAAATAGACATATATCATATTCAGATTTAATTTATAGAGATAAATTAAATCAGTAGGCTTTTAATTCGGATTAAATAAATCTATTGGATAGATTTAATTAATATTTTATTTTAATCCAAATTCAAATTTCAAGATTAATAAGGATTAATTTTGAATATATATAATATGCCTACTGGGTTTTTAAAAACCTATTGGACATTTCGCAAGACGTATTAGAAAAGCCGCAAGAAACCCTAGAAAGAAAAGAAGAGACGCAAAGTAAGAAGGCGCTAGCATGCTGCCGTATGTGTTGGAGAGTTGTTCGGTGTGGATACCGGTAGAGGGAGTGGATTCGTAGAGTTGGCTCCTAGAGATTGATCGAGTAAGAAGGTGTTAGCCCACGAGTTAGCAAAGGATGCATACAAGTTCGTATAGGTACGGTTCTTAACTAAGCCGATTTAAACGCCGTTGATAGATCCTCCTATGGGATTCATAAGATTCTAATGGATGAAATCCCTTCCGCTGCGTGTATAGATCCCAACAGTGGCATCAGAGCCTGGTCAACCGTGTGTTTAAATTGGGTTTTAAACATGAGATTGTATATGTGATATATATGTTTAAACCGAATCTATATGTGATATATATGCTAAAACCGAATTTCCTAAACGATAGTTCTACGTTAGGGTTTATGTTCGAATCACTAGTTGAATGTTTAGATCAGACTTCGATCACGCTCGCGCATCGTTTGTGTAGTTTTGAATCGTTTAGATCCGACGACAATCACGTTGGAATCGTTAGTCACGATCGCGTGTAGGTTGCGTTCTAAATTGTTCAGATCCGGGGTCGAAGACGTTCGGACGTTCAACGCTGTTAGTGGGACCGTTGTGGCTAACTGTTTGTAGTGTGATAATTTTATCATAATATTTTCTTTCGTAATTGTTTGAATTAATATATGTTGTGATATACTTTTAAAAGTTGTTTGGGTATGGTGAACAACACGGCTCTAGAATTTACAAGTGTTGTAATATTTAAATATGGCCTGTGAGCAATGCCCCTCTCTAAATACTCTTGATGTACATTCTCTTCTCATCCCACTCCCCTCGTATGTTGAAACGAGGTTTCTACTGATGTATATCCTTTTCTTATTTAGAGAGGTCCTTTCATTGGCTTGAAAGGACTTTAGGTTAGGTGAGCCATGTTGTGTCACGGTTTTTAGTTATGCTTTTTGATTTGATCATGGCATGCATGTTTTGTATTTATATGATATACAATTGTTATTGCATTCATATAAATAGGATTAATAGGATAATACCCTCTAAATAAAATCTTAGGTCATAATGCCATCAATTAATGAATACTTGTCAAAACCCAGATCGCCCATGTGTATGTTCCACCAAAGTGAATGCGCTTGAGTTATCAAGTCAAATGATTTGAATCCGACCTACCTATGACACTGTTGTCTAGGCCATATAAATGAGAAACGCATTTTGAAACTCCATAAAGATGAATTTCTTAACTCATTTGATTTTGAATCATTTGCTACATGTGAGTCTTGTTTATTGGGAAAGATGACAAATGCACCTTTTACTGGGTGTAATGAAAGGGCCACTAATTTATTAGGCCTCATACATACTGATGTGTGTGGACCAATGAATACATCTGCCAGAGGAGGTCGATCATTTGTACTTTATTACATTTATAGATGTTTTTAGTAGGTATGAGTATATCTATCTAATGAAACATAAGTCTGAATCTCTTGAAATGTTCAAAATATTCCAAAATGTATTGTAAAATCAACTTGGAAAAACAATTAAAGCACTTCGATCTGATCGGGGTGGTAAATATTTGAGCTAAGAGTTCATTGACCATCTTAGGAGTTGTGGGATCATCTCACAACTAAATCTCCAGGAACACCTCAATGGAATGGTGTTTCTGAGCAGAAGAATCGAACTCTATTAGATATCGTTCGATTTATGATGAGTCAAACAAATCTTCCACCTTCCTTTTGGGGCCATGCCCTAGAAACAACTGCGTTCACATTAAATCATGTTCCGTCAAAGGCAGTTGAAAAGACACCATATGAGATATGGACTGGGAAGAAACCCAGTTTGCCATTTCTCAAAATTTGGGGATGTGAGGTTTACATTAAACAACAAGCTTGTGATAAATTATCATCCAGATCCTCAAAATGCCTTTTCGTGGGGTATCCTAAGGAAACTAAAGGATACTATGTCTACAATCCTACCGATCACAAAGTGTTTGTTATCAGGAATGGTGTCTTTCTGGAGAAAGAGTTTATCTCTAAAAGAACCAGTGGGAGTAAGGTGTACCTCAAAGAAATTCGAGAGCCACAACACAACATAGAACCACAGATGGAAAACGGAGAAGACTCACAACAAGTTGATGGGCCTTCTCTAGTAGCACATAACCCACGACGGTCGGATAGAACATGGCTACAACCTTAGATATATGGATTTTTGATTACTGGAAGTCATGATGTTTTGCTCATTGAGCAGAATGAGCCAACTACCTATCGAGAAGCCATGGTGGGACCAAACTTTGAAAGATGGCTAAATGCCATGAAGTCTGAAATGAAATCCATGTACGTCAATGAGGTATGGACCTTAGTCGATCCACCTGAAAGTGTAAAAACTATTGGAAGCAAGTGGGTTTTCAAGGAGAAAACTGACATGGATGGCAAAGTAAGTGTCTTCAAGGCACGACTGGTTGCAAAAGGATTCACTCAAACTCATGGTGTGGACTATGATGAAACCTTTTCTCTAGTTGCAATGGCCAAATCAATCAGAATCCTTCTTGCCATTGCAACATATTATGACTATGAGATATGACAGATGGACGTCAAAACAGCTTTCCTTAATGGATAGCTGCTTTGATCGGGATCAATGATTTTCATGCAGAGGAATGTGAATGGTCAAGATGGAATTTGTCCCTCACATTTGTAGAGAGATAATACTGGGCCCCTCGATGAGTGAGTCTGAGAAATGTATGGTCATACTACGATGGAAAGGAGTTTCCATTTCAGTTATTAGACAACTCAAGAATCGAGAAAGTGATGGTCAAGAACATGAGGTTGACATTATCCATGCTACATCCTTGGCCAAATTATCGCGTGACAAAATGGACGTGACATGGTCGTATGATAGGTTGTATCGTATCAACGATCCCCATATGAATTGGGTAGTCGCAATGTCTTGCTAGAGGCTGCTTGCGACTTGTGGGCTGGTACAGTATTGGCCCGCTGCCAATCTCATGTGGGCCTACAGGGTCACACACACGAATAGCCCAACACGGGCAATAGTGTCCAGATTCATTGAATCTTAGATATGTCTAAGATTTAATGAATACAGAATTTAATCTAGGATGAATATATATATATATATATATATATATATATATATATATATATATATATATATATATATATATATATATATTAAATTCAAAAATAATGATATTATTACTTATAGATAATAATATTATTATATAGTATTTGATTTATTTGATAAATTAAATAACTAAAATAAATAGAGATATCATATATCGGATTTAATTTGAATTGAGATATAGTATCTCAGATTTAATTTATAGAGATAAATTAAATCAACAGGCTTTTAATTCGAATTAAATAAATAGATTAGATTAAATCTATTGAATAGATTTAATTAATATATTATTTTAATCCAAATTCAAATTTCAAGATTAATAAGGATTAATTTTGAATATATGTAATGCGCCTATTGGGTTTTTAAAAACCTACGGGACATTTTTGCAAGACGTATTTGAAAAGCCACAAGAAACCCTAGAGAGAAAAGAAGAGATGCAAAGTAAGAAGGCACTAGCACGCTGCCGTATGTGTTGGAAAGCTGTTCGGTGTGGATACCGGTAGAGGGAGTGGATTCGTAGAGTCGTCTCCTAGAGATTGATCGAGCAAGAAGGTGTTAGCCCACGAGTTAGCAAAGGATGCATACAAGTTCGTATATGTATGGTTCTTAACTAACTCGATTTAAACGCCATTGATAGATCCTCCTATGGGATTCGTAATATTCTAATGGATAAAATCCCTTCCGCTGCATGTACGAATCCCAACAATATATATATTAGATAATTCCAAATTATCTTTTATAACCTATCCTGTTCAATTTAAAATTCAAATTTAAATTTCAAACTTTTTTTTGGTTGCCCATTTGGTAGCCAGAGCTTCGCCTTGATTAATCTGGATCCGACCTGCATTGTGCACCTGGCTGTGGTGGGTGAGTCTCCCAACTGAGCTTTTCTAAAATTTCAAACTTAAATTCAAAATTTGAAATTCAAATTCAACTTTGCCTAAGACCCTGTTTGGTTTTCTAACACATTTGGGCCTTTTTGTGGAGAAACTCATTTCCCATTAGGGCTCAAATGTGGCGCCATTTTTACTATTGGGCTTGGAGTCCCACTCCAACCCAATTACACATTTACTCTTGATAAAGCCAAATAACAATTATTGGCCCAAGCTTGCTAATTTTAAGCAATCAGGAATAACCTTTGTGTGTGACTCATTAGGCCCAATTAGTCAGTGACATAAATAAACTTGGACCAATTAAAACTCTTTTAACGGGCCCAAATTAACTAATGACCTCATAAGACACTAGCAATGCTCTGCGGCCCCAGAACTAATTGAGTTGATCAAGTGATCTACTTTTCAAATTTGGATACCGTACAGGCATGATCCCTCACAATGTCATTCACATTTAGTCAAGAGAAAAGATAGAGTATCATCTCTCTTGATTGACTAAATGTAGCTAATTCACAGAACTAGGAATCTTCTTATATTAACTCTACAACAGATCATGACTCTTCATGATCACTTGTCGTGCGCACATACTCCTGAGTCAATGAGAAGCTATCCAAGCTCTACTGATCTTGTGAATGACTAATCCCTTGTAAGGGATTATGAGTCCTCTCGACATATCCATCTATACTCATGTATTCGAGTTACACCTAAGAGTTCATTGTTCTCCCCATTTTCAGGCAGATAGAGTTGTATAGTCAAAGTGTAACCATAGGACATAGTGTTCAATGACATCCTCAAGTCAAGGATGACCTGCACTACCAAACGATGAGAGACTTTTCATATGAAATGATGCTTTCTACAATGAATCTTTGTGGAGTCTCTCGGTGGGTAAGTTTGGTGCTATCTGTTCTTTAACAGATCTACCCACGACATTGTTAAGATTCAAACAAGCAGCAGAAGAAAATTTATCAAAATAAATTTTGAATCCCAATGGAGGATCTATCAACGGCGTTTAAATTGGAGTAGTTAGAATCATACCTTTCTGTCATATGCGTCTCGTTCAATCGTTAGGAGCCAACTGAACGAACCAGCTCCCTCTACCGGTATCCACACGAACGGGATCCCAACACAGGCAGCGTGCTACCGCCTCTAACTTTTCATCTGTATTGTCTAGGGTTTCTCTTGCGGCCAATCTAATACGACTTGCTCATTATCTTATAGGGTTTTCCAAACCCTAATAGGCTGTATTAAATTTTCAAAATTAATCTTAATTAATTTTGAAATTCAAATTAGATTAAAATAATATTAATTCAATCTGTCCAACAGATGTAATCTAATCTATTTATTTAATCCAAATTAAAAGCCAGCTGATTTAATTTATCTTCATAAACTAAATCTGAGATATGATATCTATCTATTTAATTAAATATGAGATACGATATCTCTATTAGTTTTAGTTATTTAATTTATCAAATAAATTAAACACAAAACAAATGCTACATAATAATATTATTTTAAATATATATATATATATATATATATATATATATATATATATATATATATATATATATATATATATATATCCATTCTCCCTAGATTAAACATTGTATTCATTAAATCTTAAACATATCTTAGATTCAATGAATCTGGACATTATAGCTCGTGTTGGGTTATTCTTGTGTGCGACCCTGTAGGCCCACATGAAATTGGAGTGGGCCAACACTATACCTACCCATAAGTCGCAAGTGGCCTCTAGCAAAACATTACAACTACCCAATTCATATGAGGATTGATAATACGATGCAACCTACCATACAACCATGCCACATCCCTTTCTGTCACACGATAATTTGGTCAAGGATGAAGCATGGAAAGTGTTATGCTTCTGTTGTTTACCATTACTTTCTCGATTCTTGAGTAGTCTAAGAATTGAAATGAAAACTCCTTTCTATCGTAGTATGGCCATACTTTTCTTAGAAAACTCAAAGAGTAGATGAAACTTTAATGATTTTCATTTTTGCACAGATTGGTTGTTGAGAAGACTTGAATGCATCTCTATTTATAGGTAGAGATCATTAAATGACCGTTATAAATCCTCATATAACCGTTGGAGAGATTAGAGGATGATTAATGAAGGTTTTGGTCTTCTTCTCTCTCTACTCTTTGGTTGATCCAATTGCCGTAAATTCGAGTTGACTCTCTCGACTATTAATCCGTTGAGGAAGCAGTTTCTCCGGATGTAGAAGGCAAACATTAACTTCTACAAAACGTGTGGAGAATGTTTGTCCAAAAGCATGCAAGGTTTCTGCACTCTTCATTTAATGTGCTGACATGCTTTATGCTTTTTGCTCAATCTCCATTTAATCCTGTCTAAATCATCTGAAACTCACTAACAAACTGATTAAACATAGTTAAGAATAGTAATGAGTGATGATACAAAGTATTGAGATCAAACATAAGCTTTTCGTCAAATCGTTCTATTTGAAATTCAAATTTCGCGATGGAAACTCGAGTTAGTTCATCCAAACTCGAGTTAAAACTTAACTCGAGTTTTCTCATTCGTTGAAAACTTTGGACTGGAGTTTTGGTTTCTTTAAAAAACTTGATTGCTCTCTGTCTTGTCAAAACTCGAGTTTTCTAAATTAAACTCGAGTTTGCTTTGTTCAGCAAAAAACTTGGATGCTCTCTGTATGGTCAAAACTCGAGTTTGAAAACCCTAAATCGGGTTTGCCTTTCTTTGTAAAAATTTGAGCATTTCTCTCTGTCAAAGCCAAAACCTCGAGTTTCCAACCGAAACTCGAGTTTTCCTGCATAGAAGAAGTTTTCTACTTATAAAGACAAACTTTAATTGTGTTTACAATTGTCCGTTATCATCAAAACCAATAGAGAACTAACAGTGTTCTCAAGTCCTCATGATCATGATCTCTATCATTGATCCTCTAGATTAACACATGTTCTATTCCTATGGTTTTTACCTTTAAACACATATTTACCTTAAAATAAAGGCGAGACATAAATATGATAAAGATAAAATGTGCTCATTTATTAATAATGAAATACTATAATGTAGAAAAAGATGTTCATCTGTCCTCACAGATTGTCTTTAGGACATTTGAATACTAACAATAAGGATATCCAATAAATATTGGATAAGGATTGGGCTTCTTGGAAGGTGCCATTCTTGGACTAGGCCTTTCTAGTTGGACTGGGATTTTCTAGGTGGACTGAGACTTTCTTGTAAGCACTTGAATTATGGTTAAACCCAAATTGGAGTAGCTGAATTCTGGCCGTGTGGTTCATGGACATTTTGGTACAGCCAAAAATATCTTGGACACCATGTGTGTGCCACCATCGAAGAAGGTCTGGGACACCATATATGTGCCCTAGTTGAAGAAGGGTAAGTTCCTAACCTTATTCATCCAATTATCCAATCTTGCGCCTCATCTAATCTCTAGGCGCCATAATCATCTTGAGAAAAGAAAACCCAAAAACTTGAAGCCTTTGCCTTGCCATCGCCTAGCAAGCATCCAAGGAGAACGATGCTTTAAGGAGAAGGAGTTCTCATTGACATGAAGAGGCAGCTGTGTGAATCAACATTAGATGACATCATATACTTTGAAGTCTTAAAGTAATCAAAGGTAATCCTAAATCCCAATAGTTGTTTTAATGAGCACATCCTTTATATTACTCATGAGCATCATAAAGAGTTACGAGTTCTCATGAGCACCTATAAAGTGTTATGGGTTTTTTAATTATATCACTAAACCATTCTTGTTATATTTACTTCTAACTTATGTGTACTATAAAGAGTTACAGGTTCTCATGAGTACTATAAAGAGTTACAGTTAAGGAGCAAGGAGATTCTCTGACTAAAGAGTTAAATATGATAACTTATAAGCATCGTAAAGAGTTACGGGTTATAACTCATGAGTACCATAAACAGATACAAGTTCTCATGAGTACCTTAAAGAGTTATAGGTTCTCATGAGTACCTTAAAGAGTTATGGGTTAAACTCATGAGGATTAACTTTGTTATTCATAGCTTTTAGTGATAATCTAAATTCCGTTGCGATTAAGGAGGAACAAAAACTTTGTCTTTTCAACCTCATGAGCGAGTTGCTTGAACGTCAAGTGACACCCCAAAGTTTAACCAACAAATCTCAAAGGCGCTATGTGGATTGGACGTATGCCAAGAGGTTAAGATCGAACCTATATAAACTCCGGTGTACACTTTGGTGAAATTTCTCCAACTCTTATATTTTGATCAACTTCAATTGCAATTGGTTTAAATTTTTAATATCACTCAATTCACCCCCTTGGGTGAAACCGTTGACATTTGGTATGGGTGGTATTAGAGCCCCATCTTGTTATTTCAGGCTTAATATTCTAAGAAAGATCATATGGTGAGTATGGGTGAAGGAATACTACAAGATGGTGCCTCCATCACTAGACCACCTGCGCTTAATGAAGAACATTTATCCTCCTGGAAGACAAAGTTTCGAGTATTCGTGATGGCAACGGAATATGGCATATGGTAGGTGATTCAACATGGAGAACAGTGGTCTCGGGTTACTGAGAGGGAGTCGGGGCTATACATCTGAGAAAAAGTGATTGCTAGGCAGGTTGGTGTAAAGCTTGACCTATTATTGTAGGCTTCAGGAATGGGTCTACCACTTATAACCATAACACCTTGAATTTTAATGAACAACTTAACTAGAAAATCGCCATAGATATATGGGAGAAGTAAGTTAGGATTGTACGTATCGGATGCAATAGCTTTGGTAGATTAGAGTGGTGGGTTAACTGAATAGCTTTGTAAGTAGTGTTTATGCTGTCACATTTGCGAGAGTTGTGTAGCATGGATGCTATAGCATTGCGCGTAGGCAATTGGGGGATTGATATGCTTAGGAAGGATTATAAGCTCAACATATCTTTTTACTGATATCTTCTTCGACTACGATCATTTGTCTATTTTCTTACTTATTAGTATAACCATAAAAACTCCCAAACCAATCAAACTTATTTATCTTTTTAAACACAACTAATTTCGTGATATAGGCATCATCATTCGATTTCCCAGTCTCTGTGGGACGATACTCTACTTACTCTTTATTACTTGTTCGAATGGTTTACTTGCCATCAAGGAAATCTACCAACAAGTTTTTGGCGCCGTTGCCGTGGACTATAGAACCTTTAGTGACGACGCACTTATCACGAATAGTTGTGATTTATCTAATAAAATTCACTCCTTCCCTCTTCTTGATTTTTAGGTACATTCTGTAGCGTATGCGTAACTCGCCTTTGGTCAACCTAGAGCCTTACGATCTTGAAATCGAAAGCACTTACAAGCAAAAGCGCAGGAAGCAAAAGCGAAGAAGTCAACTTTTTGACTCCGCAGACATGGCGGATATACCGAACAATCATGATCAGGCGCAAGGGAAGCAAGCACTAAACAGGGACCGCCAGGTCCCTCCATCGCCACCTCCAAACCCAGATTTGAACAAAGCCATCATGGAATTCGGGATTCCAGACTTAAACAAACTGAATTCGGCTATCACACCATTGACCTTTAACGCAGGACACTTTGAGATTAAGGGTGTCATGATTCAAATGCTGAATGCAGCCGGGAAATTTGGAGGACTCCCGTCTGAAGATCCTCATCTGCACCTCAAGTCCTTTATGGAGGTGTGTGACTCATTCGTCATTCTAGGAGTCACGCCCGATTCTTTCCGAATTAAATTGTTCCTATTCTCTCTGTGGGACAAGGCTCGAATGTGGCTTAACAACCTTCCTGCTAATTCAATGACCTCCTGGAATGATCTAGGAAGTAAATTATTACTCAAATTCTTCCAACCGACCAAGAACGCCCAACTCAAAGGGGATATCACCAATTTCCATAAAAAGTCAGGTGAATCTACATATGAAGCTTGGGACAGGTCTAAAGACCTTTTTAGAAGGTGCCCTCAGCATGAACTGTGTGAATGGGTTCAACTGGAAACATTTTATAGAGGTCTCGATGGACAAACACGATGAATTGTGGACACTTCATTCGGCGGATCCATTTTGATGAAATCTTATGAAGAGGCTCATGAATTATTAAAGCGCAAGGCCATGAACAGCCATCATTGGCAAGCAGGCAGAGCCACGCCCTCAGAACTGTTGTTGGAATACATGAATTGCATGCTATGACTGCTCTTACAGCTCAAGTAACATCTCTTACCAACGTGGTAAAAGGACTGACCCTTTTCACAAGCAACAAATCACTACCGCCATCTCAGGTGGCCTGGATTTACTGTGGAGGAGAACACCCCTACTCTCAGTGCTCTGCCAATCCCGAATCAGTCAATTATGTCAACTATTTTAACAGGGGTAGTACCACCAACAACCTCGGATGGAGTCAACATCCCAATTTTTCATGGAGCACCCAAGGTCAACAAGCAGTAGGATAATCATCAGACCCACCATACCCAAGCAGACCATCAAACCCCCCAGGGTTTACCCAGCAAGCAAGGCGGTAGAGCAACAATTCAGACCACAACACTCTATGTTGACCCTCATGAAAAAGTACATGACAAAGAATGACACAATTATTCAAAATCAGCAGGTAACCCTCTGAAACCTGGAAAACCAAGTTGGACAACTAGCAATTGCTCTCAACAATCGACCCTCAGGATCTCTGCCAAGTGACACTGAAATCCCCAGGATCCAAGGAAAGGAGGAAGTTAAGTTAATAAAGCTCAAAAGCGGTAAGAGCTTGGAACCCATGAGGGTAACACAAAGACCTGTGGATGATGCTAATCCGAAATCTGGGCAATCAAAGAAAGGGAAAGAGAATGCGGAACAACTCCTTGACGAAGAGCAGCAACACTCAATGCCATTGCGAACCGAGCAAGATATGGATGCTACGGAAGTACTTCCATTCGTCGCACTAGAAAATCACTTGCAACGTTCACAAAATAATGCTATAGCATCATCATCTCAACATAACCGTGATTTAGGATCATCTCGGGTACTAAAGCAACCCCCTCCTTTCCCACAAAGACTACAAAAACAGAGCAGGAGAAGCAATTTCAGAAATTTCTTGACATGTGATAAGTATATATTTTATGATTAAATAGGTGTATATTTTATGAGAATTAGTTGGATTTATTGATATTATATACCTATTTAACTATCGTTTATAAACTTTTTCATCACTGAATCAAACTTAGGATCAAGGAATAAATCGACATAAAATCTACTCATATCCTACTTTTATTGTGCAGAAATATTAGCCGATTGAGAAAGGAGCAAAAGGAAATAAATTTGAATTAATTGTGTGGTATGATAGAGTGAATTAAAAAATATTTGGAGGTGATTGAGATCTCAAAAGGATATTGCATATCCTTTATTTAAGAAAGAAGCAGCATCACGGACCAAGTCAGCTTCTAAGGGAATTATTATATAAAGGAAAGGGCAGACACAAAAGGGGAAGCACTAAGAAAGAAAAAACATCCTTATGCTCTCTAAATTTCGGTATTTACCAAAGGTTTAGAGAGAAAAGGGCACTCAAGAAAGAAAGAAGGACGCAAGAACAATTTCGATTTTCATCTCTTTTCTTTTATTTTGTTAACCTTAGCCATGCTTGGCTAGTCTTCTTTAGTAGTTAGGGCAAGGATGAACCCTATGCTAATTTGAGTATTTGTTTGAATTCTCTACTCGAACGTTATTTACCATGATTGAATGAATTATCTTTGCTTAAAGCTTTCTTAAAGATTGATCACCTTTTAGATTGTTCATAGGTTGGTGATGACAATAGAGATGTTGGTGCATTTAACTAGAACCGTTAATTCATCGTAGAGTTGCATGACCTAGACATAGGCTTGCGAGTTTATGCGATCTCATAATCTGGTTTATATTTTTCTCTATCAATTTTCTTTTCTTTTAATTAAATTCAATCTAGTTTTCTCAACTTAAACGAAATTGTGAAATTAATGCCTAACTAAAGTTTGTGATACTAAGTCCTCGTGGGAACGATACTTTTCTTATCACTTTATTACTTGGTACGGCCCGTATACTTGCGGAGTTATAGGCTTTAAAGTTTTGCCCTATCAACATGCTACGACAATTGCATATCAATATCCCTTTGGTCGAAGCATTAGAACAGATGCCTAGTTATGTAAAGTTCATGAAAGACCTTCTGTCCAAGAAGCAAAGACTAGAAGAATTCGAGACGGTAGCATTGACCCAAGACTGCAGTGCTCTGCTAACTAATCGCTACCACGAAAATTAAAAGACCCTGGCAGCTTCACAATTCCTTCTGCAAATCAGACCTCAATACTCAGGGAAAGCGCTATGTGACCTCGAAGCCAGTATTAATTTAATGCCGATGTCTATCTTTAAGAGATTAGCAGTTGGGGAAGCAAGGCCCACAACAGTTATATTACAGTTAGTTGATCGCTCTGTTGCCTTACCAGAAGGAAAAATTGAAGACGTCCTGGTTAAAGTCGATAAATTCATCTTCCCAGTGGATTTCATTATTCTTGACTTCGAAGTAGACTGTGAAGTCCCAATTCTTTTGGGAAGACCCTTCATGGCAACTGGAAGAACGTTGATTGATGTGGAAAAAAGGAGAACTCACCATGCGAGTTAATGATGATCATGTAACTTTCTCAATTCTAAAGACAATGCAATTCGCAGACCCAATTGAGGAACATCTACCTTTCGAGAATGACGGACACGAGAGTGAAGAAGTAGGCAATGCTCCTACACTACCTCAACACTAAAATGCTATAGCAAAGTCTGGCTGAAGACTCTAAACCAAGCGCTACTGGGAGGTAGCCAAGCTTCTTGTTTTCTTTTCTTGTTTGTTTAGCACCGTAGGGGTCGAGTTAGGCCTTGTGAAAGCTACAACATGATAGAGAGCATTACAGCCCCAACAGAGCCAACCGGTTCAAGCCCAAAATGAACGCAACCCAGGTACGCCCCTGTCTATAAACAAGAATTAGGTGCAAAAATATTGTTTTTATGAACCACCATAACTGGGCCCATTAAGCGCCAAATCTCATTACTTATGAGTCATAACTCTTCATATTCAAATTCCGAACTTAAAGATACCAATCACCCCCTTCGTCTACTCACCTCGTCTTTCACCCTCATGTCTCTTCACCTCCCAACTGTTAGTTATGCTTGGTTTTGATGATGACAAATATGCTTATCAATATCAAGAGCAAGACGTTTGCATACTACATTTATCTTCTACTTGGACTAATTCTTATATTTAATGTAGATGTGAAGTTAAATTATGTAGAATGATCAATAAAAGAAAAGAGAAGAAGGAAAGAGTTAGAATGATCAAGATGGGAGATCAAGAAGAACTTGTTAAATGGAATGAAAATATCAGTATTCAATCGGTAATTCAACAATATCTTCCAAACTAGAGATCTGATTGAGATGAAATAAACTTTGTTGGAAACTAGACTTCCAATTCGTCATTTTGACACATGATTTAAGCCTAAAGGATGTCGGATGAGAGAGCTATGAATTTTGGAAGATGACATTGAAATCAACGTCACAGTCCAGACCCACATTCAGTATTTTGAGTGTATCTCATGAATGGAGAATCCAAATGAGCTGAAACCAGTGCCATTTGAAACTAAACTCACATAAATTTCCAAAAACATAAAGATCACGAAAAAATAAGATCAATTGAAGGATATATGATGTTTTTAAGTTGATGGTCAGTTCAGGATGATGCGAAAAATGCTGGTCAAGAACAACCTCCATTCATCTGATGATAAAAGACGAAATACAATGAGTTTGGAGCTGATTACTTTCACATTGCAAAGAAGACATCAAGATCTTTCCAGGGATATATAATTTGCTAATTTTGGAGTTAAATTCAAAGACAGAAAGGCTATGGAAGTTTGACTCCAATTCTGAAACGTTGATATCTCAAGAACAGTGAAAATCACCGTGTCCGGAAACACTGTTGATTATGTAGAATGTGATTCTCGAG